>JBBPBT010000478.1:1832331-1947954 GCA_037974875.1 Cicer bijugum
ATAGTCTTAAATAATTAAAATATAACTATGCACACATTTATTATGTAGTTTAACACACACCCAACTATCACCACCAATATCTAATGCATATCTATATTTAAACTCACTCAAAATCTTATCATCTAAAATACTTTCGCTAAAACACCATTATTATTATTTTTAAAATAAACTAAATAACTAAATATAATATTTATAATTTATATTATTCATCAAATCAAATTCATACAGTTATCAAACCAAAAGAAACTCACACATATAGGGAGAAGTAATCATAAAATTAATCAACATATATTCTAAAATAATTTTTAACACCAAATTAGTTTCTTTAAAATTCGATTTAATTAATAAAATAGTTTATCATGAAATTTGGGATGTTACATTGTGCATCAAATAAGTTCAATTTTTGTCATTGGATTGTAGTTTAGGTCATTTTCGTGCTCCCTAGTGTTATTCTAATCTATTTAGGATTTTTGACCAATATTGTGCATCAAATAAGTGTACTTGTATCATTAGATTATCATTTAGGTCATTTTCATCCTCCCTAGGGTCATTTTACTCCACTTAGGGTTGTCTTCAAATCTTGTGCATCCAATAAGTGTTTTTGTGTCATTGGATTCAAATATAGATCATTTTTGACCTCCCTAGAACTATTTTAGTCAATTTAGAGTTTTTAACCAATCTTATGTATCTAATAAGTGTGATTCTGTCATTGGATAAACATTTAGGTCATTTTTTTCCTCCCTAGGGTTGTTATAGTCCATTTAAGTTTTAAACCAATCATGGGCATCCAATAAGTTTGTTTGTGTCATTGAATTAATAGCCAGGTCATTTTTGTCCTCCCTATGGTTTTCCTAGTCCATTTAGGGTTGTTAATTAATCATGTGATTTCGATAAGTTCTTTTGTGTCATTAGATTAACAATTAAGTCATTTTAATCCCCCCTTGGGTTATTCTTGTCCATTTAGGGTTTTAAATAAGTTTCATTGTGTTATTGGATTGTCATTTAGGTCATTTTCGTCCTCCTTAGGTTATACTAGTCAATTTAGGATTTTTCTCCAATCTTTTGAATCTTATAAGTGTGATTGTGTCATTGGATAAACATTTAGGTCATTTTCGAGCTCCCTAGGGTTATTGTAGTCCATTTAGGAGTTTTAACAAATCTTGTGAATTCAACAAGTGTGATTGTGTCATCAGATTAACGTCTAGGTCATTTTTGTGCTCCCTAGGGTTATTCTAGTCCATATAGGGGTTTTAACCAATGTTATGCATCCAATATGTACATTTGTGTCATTGGAAGACCATTTAGCTCATATTCGTCCTCTCTAGGGTGGGTCTAGTCCTTTTAGTGTTTTTAACCAAACTTGAGCATCCAATAAGTGTGTTTCTGTGTTTGGATTAGCTGTTAGGTCATTTTCGCCTTCCCCAAAGTTATTTTAATCCATTTAAGGTTTTTGACCAATCTTGTAAATCCCATAAGTGTGTATGTGGGATTGACATTTAGGTCATTTTCATCCTCCCTAGTATTATTCTAGCCCATTTAGGGTTTGAATACAATGTTGTACGTATAATAAGTTCGTTTGTTTCATTGGATTAACATTTATGTGATTTTCGTCCTCCGTAGAGTTATACCAGTCCATTTCGTGTTTTTAACGAATCTTGTATATCCAATAAAATCGTCTGTGTCACTGGATTTAGATTTAGGTCATTTTCTTCAACCCCATGGTTATTCTAGTCCATTAAGGTTTTTTAACCAATCTTGTGCGTCCAATAAGTTTGTTTGTGTAATTTGAATAACATTAAGGTCATTCTCGTCCTCCCTAGGATTATTCTAGTCCATCTAGTGTCATTGGGTTATTCTTGTGCATTCAATAAGTTCGTTTGTGTCATTGGATTAACATTATGGTAATTTTAGTCCTCCTTAGGGTTATTCTTGTCCTTTTAGCGTTTTTAACCTATCTTGTGGATCCAAAAAATTCGTTTGTGACATTAGATTAACATTTAGGTCAATTTTTTCCTACTTCGGGTTATTCAATTCCATTTAAGGTTTAAAACTAATCTTTTGTATCCAATAAGTTTGTTTGTCTCATTGGATTAACATTTAGGTCATTTTCAAGTCCATTTATGGGTTTTAACCAATCTTGTGCATCAAATAAGTTCGTTTGTGTCATTGGATAAAAATTTAGGTCATTTTTCGTCCTCCATAAGTTTATTATAGTCCATTTTGGGTTTTTAACAAATTTTGTGCACCCAATAAGTGTGATTGTTATTGGATTAACTTTTAGGTTGTTTTTGTCCTCCCTAGGGTTATAAAAGTCCATTTATGGTTTTTAACCAATCTTGTGTATGCAATAAGTTTGTTAACGTATTTGGATAAATATTTAGGTCATTTTCATCTTCCCTAAGGTTATTATAGTCCATTTATGGTTTTTAACCATTCTTGTGCATCCAATAAGTGTGTTTATGTCATTCGATTAACATTTAAGTCATTTTCAACCTCTATATGGTTATTCTAGATCTTTGAGGGCTTTTAACAAATCTTGTGCATCCAACACTTAGGTCATTTTCTTCTTCCCTTGGGTAATTGTAGTCCATTTCAGTAAGTGCGTTTGTGTCATTGGATTAATAATTACGTCATTTTCATCATCCCAATGCTTATTCTAGTACATTTAGGGTTGTTAAATATATATTGTGCATCCAATAAGATTGTGTGTGTTCTTGGATTCACATTTAGGTCATTTTAGTCCTCCCTGGCGTTATTAGTCCATTTCAGGTTTTTTTAACAATCTTGAGCGTCTAATAAGTTCGTTTGTATAATTGGATTAACATTCTGATTATTTTTGTCCTCTCTAGGTTTCTTCTAGAACATTCAAGGTTTTTCAACAATCGTTTGCATCCAATATGTGGGTTTGTGTCATTAGATTCACATTTAGGTCATTGTTGACCTCCCAAGGGTTATTCTAGTTCATTTAGGTTTTTTAACCAATCTTGTGCATCCAAAAAGTTAGTTTGTGTCATTGAATTAACATTTATGTCATTTTCGTCCTCCATAGCGTTATTCTTGTCCATTTATGGTTTTCAACCAACGTTGTGCATCCAATAATTGTGTTTGTATCACTGGATTACCATTTAGGTCATTTTCGTTCTCCTTATGGTTTATCTAATCTACTTAAGGTTTTTAATCAATCTTGTGGAACCAATAAGTTCGTTTGTTTCATTCGATTAACATTTATATCATTTTCGTTCTCCTGAAGGTTATTCAAGTCCATTCTATGTTTTTATGAAATCTTTAGCATCCAATAATTGTGATTGTGTCATTGGATTAACATTTAGGTCATTTTCGTCCCCCCTAGCGTTATTCTAGTCCATTTAGAGTTTTTAAACCAATATTTGGCATTCAATAAATTTGTTTGTGTCATTCGATTAACATTTATGTCATTTTCGTTCTCCCTAGGTTTATTCTAGTCCATATAGGGTTTTTAACCATTCTTGGGCATCCAATAAGTGTGTTTGTGTGATTGGATTACCATTTAGTTCATTTTTATCTTCCCTAGGGTTATTCTAGGCCATTTAGGTTTTGAGAACAACATTGTGCATCCAATAAGTTCGTTTGTGTCATTGGATTAAAATTTAGGTAATTTTCATCCTCCCTAGGGCTATTCTAGTCTACTAAGGGTTTTTAACCAATCTTGACCATCCAATAAGTTTGTTTGTGTTATTTCTTTAACATTTAGGTCATATTAGTCCTCCCTAGGATTATTCAATAAATTTGTTTGTATACCCAATAAGTTCATTTGTGTCATTAGATTAACATTTAGAACATTTTCATCCTGCTTAGGGTTATTCTACTCCTCTTATGGATTTTAACAAATCTCGTGCTTCCAAAAAGTGTGTTTGTGTCACTAGAGTAACATTTAGGTCATTTTCATACTGCATACGGTTATTATAGTCCATTTAGTGTTTGAAAATAATGTTGTGCATCCCATAAGTTTGTTTGTGTCATTGAACTAACATTTAAGTCATTTTTGTCCTCCCTAGGGTTATTGTAGTCTATTAAGGGTTTTTAACCGATCTTGTACATCCAATATGTTCTTTTGTGTCATTCGATTAAGATTTCAGTGATTTACGTGCCCTACGGTTATTCTAGTCCATTAAGGGTTTTTAACCAGTCTTGTGCATCCCATAAGCTCGTTTGTGTCATTGGATTAACATTAGGTCATTTTCATCCTACCTAGTGTTATCTAGTCCACTTAGCGTTTTTAACCAATCTTCTGCATCCAATAGTCCTTTTATGGTTTTTAAATTTGTGCATCCAATAAGTGTGTTTGTGTCATTGGATTAATGTTTATGTCATTTTCATCCTCCCTAGGGTTATTCTACTCCATTTAGATTTTTTAATCAACCTTGTGCAGGCAATAAGTTTGATTATGTCATTGGATTAACATTTATGTCATTTTTGTCCTCCCTACAGTTATTCTAGTTTATTTAAGGTTTTTAACCTTTTTAAAGCATCCAAGAAGTTTGTTTGTGTCATTGGATTATCTATTTGGTCAATTTCGTCCTCCATGGGTTTTTCAAGTCCATTAAGAGATTTTAACATATAGGTCACTTACGTCCTCCCTAGGGTTATTCTAGTCCATTTAGGGTTTTTAACCAATCATGTTCATCGAATAAGTTTATTTGCGTCATTGGATTAACTTGTAGGTCATTTTCGTCATCCCTAGGGTTATTCTGGTCCATTTAGGGTTATTAACTAAACTTATGCATCCAATAAGTGTGTTTGTGTCATTGGATTATCGTTTATGTTATTTTCGTCCTCCCAAGGGTTATTCTAGTACATTTATGTTTTTTAACCAATATGGTGCATCCAAAAAGTTTGTTAGTGTCATTTAGTTAACATTGAGATTATTTTCGTCCTCCCTATGTTTATTCTAGTCTATTTAGGGTTTTTAACCAATGTTGTGCATCTAATAAGTGTCTTTGTTTCACTCATTTAGGTTATTTTCGTCCTCCCTAAGGTTATTCTAGTCCATTTCGTGTTTTTAATCAATCTTGTGCATCTAATAAGTTCGTTTGTGTCACTGGATTAACATTTAAGTCATTTTCGTTCTCCCTAGGATTATTCTAGACCATTTTGGGTTTTTAACAAATCTTGTGCATCCTATAAGTGCGATTGTGTCATTAGATTAAGATTTAGGTCATTTTCATCCTCCCTATGGTTATTCTAGTCCATTTAGGGTTTTTAACTATTCTTGTGCATCCAATAAGTTCGTTTTTGTAATTGGATTAACATTTAGGTAATTTTCGTCCTCTTGAGATTATACTAGCCCATTAGGTTTTTTAACCAGTCTTGTGCTTCCAATAAGTTTGCTTGTGTCATTGAATTAACATTTAGGTCATTTTAGTTCCCCATAGGGTTATTCTATACCATTTAGGCTTTCTAACCAATTATGTGCATTCGATAAATTCGTTTGTCTTTGGATTAACATTTATGTCATATTCGTCCTCCATAGGATTATTCTTGTCCATTTAGGGTTTTTAATTAACCTTGTACACCAAATAAGTTGGTTTGTGTCATATTATTAACATTTAGGTCATTTTCATCCTCCCTAAGGTTATTCAAGTCCTATTAGCGTTTTTAATAAATCTCGTTCAACCAAAAAGTGTGTTTGTGTCACAAGAGTAACATTTAGGTCATTTTCGTCGTCCCTAGGGTTATTCTAGTCCATTTTGGGTTTTTAACTAATATTGTGCATCTTATAAGTGTGATTGTGTCATTGGATTAACATTTAGGTCATTTACGTCCTCCCTTGGGTTATTCTAGTCCATTTTTGGGTTTTAAACAATCTTACTCATCCATTAAGTGTGATTGTGTCATTCGATTAACATTTAGGTCATTTTCGTCCTCCCTAGGGTTATTCAAGTCCATTTAAAGTTTATAACCAATCTTGTGCTTCCAATAAGTATGCTTTGTGTCGTTCGATTAACATTTAATTCATTTTTGTCCTCCCTAGGGTTATTGTAGTGCATCCAATAAGTGTATTTGTGTTATTAAATTAACATTTAGGTGATTTTCATTTTCCATAAAGTTATTCTAGGCCATTTAGGGGTTGAAAATTATAATATGCGTCCAATAAGTTCGTTTGTGTCATTGGATAAATATTTAGGTCATTTACGTCCTCCTTAGCGTTATTTTAGTAAACTAAGGGTTTTTAACCAATCTTGTGCATCCAATAAGTTCGTTTGTATAATTGGATTAACATTTATGTCATTTTCATCCTCTCGAGGATTATTCTACTCCATTAGGATTTTTAATCAATCTTGAGCATCCAATTAGTATGCTTCTGTCATTGGTTTAACATTTAGGTCATTTTAGTTCCCCATAGGGTTATTCTTATCCATTTAGGATTTTTAACTGATTATGTGCATTCCATAAACTCTTTTGTAATATTGGATTAACATTTAGGTCATATTTTCCTCCAAAGGGTTATTGTCGTCCATTTAGGATTTTTAACCAAATCTTGTGTGTGCAATATTTTTGTTTTTGTCATTGGATTAGAATTTAGGTCATTTTCGTCCTCCCTAGGGTTATTCAAGTCCATTTAGGGTTTTTAACCATTCTTGTGCATCCCATAAGTGTGTTTGTGTCACTAGATTAGCATTTAGGTCATTTTCATCCTCCCAAGGGTTATTGTAGTCCATTTGGGGTTTGAAAAAAATTTTTGCATCCAATAAGTATGATTGTTTCATTGGATTAACATTTAGGTCATTTTCGTCATCCCTAGAGTTATTGGATTAACATGTAGGTCATTTACATCCTCCGCAGGGTTTTTCTAGTCCATTAAGGATTTCTAACAAATCTTATGCATCCAAAAAGTTCCTTTGTGTAATTGGATTATCATTTAGGTCATTTTCGTCCTCCGTAGGATTATTCTAGTTCCTTTTGTGTTTTTAATCAATCTTGTGCATCGAGTAAGTTCGTTTATGTCATTGGATAAATATTTAGGTAATTTTAGTCCACAATAGGTTTATCGTAGTCCATTTAGGGTTTTAAACCAATCTTGTGCATCCAATAAGTTCATTAGTGTCATTTGATAAAATTTTAGGTCATTTTCATCCACCCTAGGGGGAGTCTAGTCCTTTTAAGGTTTTTAACCAAACTTCTACATCCAATAAGTGTGTTTGTGTTGTTGGATTAATAGTTAGGTCATTTTCGTGCTCCCAAAAGTTATTTTAATCCATTTAAGGTTTTTGACCAATCATGTAAATCCTATAAGCGTGTTTGTGTGACTGAAATTTAGGTCATTTTCATCCTCCCTAGTTTTATTCTAGCCCATTTAGGGTTTGAATACAATGTTGTGCATGTAATCAGTTCGTTTGTTTCATTGGATTAACATTACCGTGATTTTCGTCCTCCCTAGGGTTATACTAGTCCAATTCGGGTTTCTAACCAATCTTGTATATCCAATAAAATCGCCTGTGTTACTGGAATAAGAATTAGGTCATTTTCTTCAACCCTACGGTTATTCTAGTCCAATAAGGTTTTTTAACCAATCTTGTGCGTCCAATAAGTTTGTTTGTGTAGTTTGACTAACATTAAGGCCATTCTCGTCCTCCCTAGGATTATTCTAGCCCATCTAATGTCATTGGGTTATTCTTGTGCGTCCAATAAATTCGTTTGTGTCATTGGATTAACATTATGGTACTTTTAGTCCTCCTTAGGGTTATTCTTGTCCTTTTAGCTCTTTTAACCAATCTTGTGCATCCAATAAATTCGTTTGTGACATTGGATTAACATTTATGTCAATTTCTTCCTACCTCAGGTTATTCTAGTGCATTTAAGGTTTTAAATGAATCTTTTGTATCCAATAATGTTGTTTGTGTCATTGGATTAACATTTAGGTCATTTTCTACCTCCCTGGTGTTATTCTAGTCCATTTAGGCTTTTAAATCTATCTTGTGCATCCAAAAGTTCATTTTTGTAATGAGATTAGCATTTAGGTTATTTTAGTCCGCCCTAGGTTTACTCTAGTCTATTACGTTTTTTAGCCAATCTTGTACATCCAATAAGTTTATTTGTGTAATTGGATTAACATTTGGGTCATTTTCTAGTCCATTTATGGTTTTTAACAAATCTTGTGCATCCAATAAGTTCGTTTGTGTCATTGGATAAACATTTTGTTCATTTTTCGTCTTTCCTAAGTTTATTATAGTCCATTCAGGGTTTTTAACAAATCTTGTGCATCCAATAAGTGTGATTGTGTCATTGGATTAACTTTTAGGTTGTTTTTCTCTTCCCTATGGTTATTATAGTCCATTTGTGGTTTTTAACCAATCTTGGGTATGCAATAAGTACATTAGAGTATTTGCATAAATATTTAGGTCATTTTCATCCTCCCTAGGGTTATTACAGTCCATTTATGGTTTTTTACCATTCTTGTGCATCCAATAAGTGTGTTTGTGTAATAGGATTTACATTTAGGTGACTTTCAACCTCTATATGGTTATTCTAGTCCTTTAAGGGCTTTTAACAAATCTTGTGCATCCAACATTTAGGTCATTTAGGTCATTTTCTTCTTCCCTTGGGTAATTTTAGTCCATTTAAGGTTTTTAACCTATCTTGTGCATCCAATAAGTGCGTTTGTGTCATTGGATTAATAATTAGGTAATTTTCATCATCCCTATGCTTATTCTAGTCCTTTTAGGGTTGTTAATATATCTTGTGCATCCAATATGTTCGTTTGTGTCAATGGATTCACATTTAGGTCATTTTAGTCCTCCCTGGCGTTGTTTGTCCATTTCAAATTTTTTAAATAATCTTGGGCATCCAATAAGTTCGTTTGTGTAATTGGATTAACATTTAGGTTATTTTTGTCCACTCTATGTTTCTTCAAGTTCATTTAGGATTTTTGAACAATCCTTTGCATCCAATAAGTGGGTTTGTATCATTAGATTCACATTTAGGTCATTTTTAACCTCCCAAGGGTTATTCTAGTTCAATTAGGTTTTTTAACCAATCTTGTGCATCCAAAATGTTTGTTTGTGTCATTGAATTAACAGTTAGGTTATTTTCGTCCTCCATAGGGTTATTCTTGTCCATTTATCGTTTTCAACCAACGTTGTGCATCCAATAATCATGTTTGTGTCACTGGATTACCATTTAGGTCATTTTCGTTCTCCTTATGGTTATTCTAGTCTATTTAAGGTTTTTAATCAATCTTGTGCCTCCAATAAGTTCGTTTGTGTCATTGGATTAACAATTAGGTCAATCTTGTCCTCCCTAGGGTTATTCTAGTCCTTTAAAGGTTTCATCCAATCATTTTCGTTTTCCTTTTGGTTATTCTAGTTCATTTAGGGTTGTTAATCAATTTTGTGCATCCGATAAGTTTGTTTGTGTCATTGGATTAACATTTTGGTCATTTTTTAGTCCTTCATAGTGTTATTCTCGTTTATTTAGGATTTTTTTACCTATCTTGTCCACCAAATAAGTTTGATTGTGTCATTGGTTTATCATTTAGGTCATTTTCGTGCTCCCTAGGCTTATTCTAGTACATTAAGGTTTTTGACCAAAGTTGTGCTTCCAATAAGTACGTTTGTGTCATTGTAATAACATTTAGGTCATCTTCGTCCTCCATAGGGTTAATATAGAACATTTAGGGTTTTTAACCAACCTTGTGTATCCAATAAATGTGTTTTTGACTTTGGATTAAAATTTTGTCTTTTTCGTCCTCCCAAGTGATATTCTAGCCCATTTCAGTATAATAATCAATCTTGTGTCACAAATAAGTTTATTTGTTTCATTGGATGGAAATTTATGTCATTTTAGTCCTCCTTGTGGTTATTCTAGTCCATTTATGGTTTTTAACCAGTCTTGTGAATCCAAAAAGTTCGTTGTAGGTTTATATGTCCTCTATTAGCGGATTATATGAAACAAATTTTCCAATTTTACAAACTTATTAACCAGGTTAACATATACAGTTTCCAAGTATTGAAATTAATATCGAAACCAACGTGATCAATATTATTCCAATTCAACAGTTGTGAATTCAAAGTCTTAACAAGATAAAGATTCACATACAAACATTTAAGAACATATATTCAAGATTAGTCTAAAAATATAAGGGAAAGAAGATTGTGCACCATGATTTATACTGGTTCGGTTGTCAGTATGACAACCTACATCCAATCCCAAAATCGAACCGATTTCAGCCTTTTTCCAATAAAATCTTCTAGAGCATGTTTTACAGATTGTCCAGCTCACAAGGCCTATCTATCTTAAAACTCTCTTGCTTCTATTGTGCACCCACCATATAGGGTGGTTTTTTATCAGCAAACTCTCCCAAGATTACGATGAAGCTTCTTCTTGATGAACACCCTCATCAACGAAGATAGCTACCAGTTTCTATACTGGGTTTTTCTCAGTTCTTTCTTTACAAAAACGTTGTTACAGAAAAGATAAAAGATATACAGAAGTTGACTCAATCACTACAATGAATCTCACAGAAGAAGTACTTTTCCAAATAAGTGTTTGAGAGATTTTTCTATTTCTAACAAGTTGTCTATTTCACCTCTCTAAGATCATGAAGAATATTTGGTTCGGTTCTGAAAAAGTCATATCAAAGGTTATTCAAGTTGTGAGCAAAAGATATGAAAAATTTTGAAAAGTTATGAGAGAAAGTGATTGAAATCGTTTATATAGTTTCTGAAAAACAACATATAAATTGATTTCCCAATCAATTCATTTATGTATAAAAGCAGGCTCAATCGATTTCCCAATCGATTATCGCGTATCTTGTTTTTCTTCAATCTTAAAACTATATGGACTAATCGATTATTTTAATGCACTTTTTAGAAATTGATATGCAGTTCATATTGGAATCGATTGCATAATCGATTAAAGGTGTTTTGTTCCAACAATGAGATCAAAACAATCGATTAATCAGTCGATTCATTAATTCACATAATCGATTTGGCCATAGGCTAAGTTTTCCCTATAACTTAAACTTTTTGTTCCAATCGATTTGCCAATCGATTTCACTGGTCACAGGGAATCAGTTGTTTTCATCAAATCGATTTGCCAATCGATTTGGATTATTACAGAGAGTTAGCTTATTTCAAGCAAATCGATGTGCCAATTGATTATGTAATATGTTTATGAAAAATGATTTACCAGTTAGTTCATGCAAAGGATTTCTTAATCGATTGATACCAAACTTGTTACAAAAGAAATTTGTTTTAATGGATTATCCAATCAATTGTGTTTATCATAGAACATGTTCCTTTTGATACCTTATTTTTGAAATTGATTTGCCAATCTATTAGCTTACTAAAAGCTTGGTTCTGTGATTTGCACAATCGAGTTGCTAATCGATTATTTTATTATCAGCTTGGTTCTGTGATTTGAACAATCGATATGCCAATCGATTAATCACTAAAGGCTTGGTTATGTGATTTACAAAATTGACTTATCAATGGATGTGCCAATCGATTGCCTTAATAACAAAATACACATTTTCATACAACCCCTTTACAGAATCGATTGCCTAATCCATTTTCTTTGTAAATCTTCCAGCTTTGGTTGATTCCTTGAGTTCCAAGCTATTGTCTGAAGTATGTAGGGTTGAGTTGTTGTTCCTGAAATTTTACTCAATTTAAAATGTTAGATTTATCAAATAATGTATGTTTGTCAATAATGTCAAAATGGACTTAAGTATAACATTTGTTTATGTCAAAGGATTAACATTTAGGTCATTTTCGTCATCCCTAGTGTTATTCTGGTCCATATAGGACTTTTAACCAATCTTTTGCATCTAATAAGTTCTATTGTGTTATTTGATTAACGTTTAGGTCATTTTCATCCTCACTAGGGTTATTCTAATCCATTTAGATTTTTTAACCAATCTTGTGCATCCAATAAGTGTGCTTGAATAATTGGATTATCATTTAGGTCATTTTTATCCTCCCTAGGGTTATTTTACTCCACTTAGGGTTGTTAACAAATCTTGTGCATTTAATAATAGTTTTTGTGTCATTGGATTAAAATTTAGATCATCTTTGGCCTCCCTAGGGGTATTCTAGTCACTTTAGGGTTTTTAACCAATCTTATGCATCCAATAACTATTATCGTGTCATTGGATAAACATTCATGTCTTTTTTTTACCTCCCTAGGGTTATTCTAGTCCATTTAAGGTTTTAAACCAATCATGCCAATCCGATAAGTTTAGTTGTGTTATTGAAATAGTAGTTACATCAATTTTTTCCTCCCTATAGTTATTCTAGTCCGTATAGGGTGGTTAATCAATCTTGTGCGTCCGATAAGTTCGTTTGTGTCATTCAATTAACATTTAAGTCATTTTAGTCCTCCCTAGGGTTATTCTCGTCCGTTTAGGGTATTATACTAATATTGTGCATCAAATAGGTTTTATTGTGTCATTGGATTGTTATTTAGGTAATTTTCGTCATCCTTAGGGTTATACTAGTCAATTTAGAGTTTTTATCCAATCTTGTGAATCTAATAAGTGTGATTGTGTCATTGGATTAACGTCTAGGTCATTTTCAAGCTCCCTAGGGTTATTGTCTTCCATTAAGGAATATTAACCAATCTTTTGAATCCAATAAGTGTGATTGTGTCATTAGATTCACGTTTTGGTTATTTTCGTGATTTTTACGGTTATTCTAGTCCTTTTAGGGTTTTTAACCAAAGTTGTACATCCGATAAGTATGTTTGTGTCAATGGAATAACATTTAGGTCATTTTCGTCCTCCTTAGGATTATTCTTGTGCATCCAATAAGTTCGTTTGTATCTTTGGATAAACATATAGGTAATTTTACTCCTCAATAGGGTTATTTTACTCCATTTAGGGTTATTAAGCAATCTTGTACATCCAATAAGTTCGTTTGTATCATTGGATTAA
This sequence comes from Cicer bijugum, assembly GCA_037974875.1. Classification (NCBI taxonomy): domain Eukaryota; kingdom Viridiplantae; phylum Streptophyta; class Magnoliopsida; order Fabales; family Fabaceae; genus Cicer; species Cicer bijugum. Next base: position 1,845,242 of record JBBPBT010000478.1, read on the forward strand.
CATTTAGGTCATTTTTGTCAACCATAGGGTTATTCTAGTCCATTTATGGTTTTTAACCAGTCGTGTGTCATTAGATTATTCTAGTCCATTTAGAGGTGTTAATCAATCTTGTGCATCCAATAAGTTTGTTTGTGTGATTGGATTCACATTGAGGCCATTTCAGTCCTCCCTACGGTTATTTTGGTCCAATTAGGGATTTTTACCAATCTTGTTCATCCAATAAATTTGTTTGTGCCATTGGACTAACATTTAGATCCTTTTCGTCCTCCCGAGAGTTATTTTAGTTCATTCAGGGTTGTTAATCAATCTTGTGCATCCAATACGTTTGTTCTTGTGATTGCAATAACATTTGGGTTATTTTCGTCCTTCGTAGGGTTATTCTAGTTCATTTTGGAATTTATTAAACACTCTTGTGAATCCAATAACTTTATTTGTCTCATTAGATAAACATTTAGGTCATTTTCGTCCTCCCTAGGGTTATTCTAGTCCATTTAGATTTTTTAAACAATCTTGTGCATCCAATAAGTGTGCTTGTATCATTGGATTATCATTTAGGTCATTTTCATCCTCCTTAGGGTTATTTTACTCCACTTAGGGTTGTTAACAAAGCTCGTGTATCCAATAAGTGTTTTTGCATCATTGGATTAAAATTTAGATTAATTTTGACCTCCGTAGGGTTATTCTAGTAACTTTAGAGTTTTTAACCAATCTGATGCATCCAATAAGTATGGTAGTTTCATTGGATAAACATTTAGGTCATTTTTTTCCTCCCTAGGGTTACTCTAGTCCATTTAAGGTATTAAACAAATCATACGCGTCCTATAAATTTAGTTTTGCCAGTAAGACCCTTAATTTAAAATCCTAATAATACGATTTTAGGGTATTTTTTGTGGAATTTCTTAGGCTGTTAGCCCAGTTTTTGGTATTGAGTGAGTTAAATGCCAAAAATATATTTTTGGAAATTAGATTAAAATTATTTGTCGGAAAATAATTTACTTCTGTTACGAAGGATTTAATACCGGGCAATTTTGTTAAGAATATCTCGGGTTGCTGAAAATTGTATCTGTCAATTAAGCTGCGACGAGAGGAGATATTTTTATCAAATTAGATTAAGATGGGAATGAAATGATGGGTGTAAGAGTTGTTAGATATTTGTTGGTTTAGTTTTAATTATAATATATTAATATATAAATATATATGTATATATTGTAAGTAATATATATATATATATCTATATGGTTGGAGGGAAATAGGAGGAAAGGAAAAAGAAAGGAAAATGAAAAAGAAAGGAAAAAGGAAAGAAAAGGAAACAAGAAAGAAAACATACGCCTTCTTCTTCCTCTGCGCGCGAGAAACATCCTTCTCCCTTTTTCTTCATTCGTTGGTTTCGCTTCCTTTTTCGTTCTTTGGCTTCAAGAATAGAAACCCAAGGATTAGTGGGTAAGAGAGCAAGGTTTTCTCAGCTTCATACTTCCGCGTTGTTTTGGCGTGAATTGTGTAATAAATTTGTGAATATGTTTGAGTTTGTTCTGTGTGGGATTTGAAAACCATTAAGTTAAATAAGTATTAAGAATGGGGAATCTCTTAATGTCTTGTTTACTTAATGTGTGTTTGTTTGTTGGAAAATCTTTTAAGTTAACTAGGCATTAGGAATGGGGAATCTCTTAATGTCTCGGTTACTTAATGTTGTTTTGAAAATCGCTTAAGTTAACTAGGCGTTAAGAATGGGGAATCTCTTAATGTCCTGCTTACTTAAAGTTTGTTTTGAAAAATCCTTTTAAGTTAAATGAGAATTAAGAATGGGGAATCTCTTAACGTCTCGTTTACTTAATGTTTGTTTTGAAATTTGTTTAAGTTAAATAAGAATTAAGAATGGGGAATCTCTTAATGTCTTGTTTACTTATTGTTTGTTTTGAAAATCGCTTAAGTCAAATGAGTATTAAGAATGGGGAATCTCTTAATGACTTGTTTATTTAAATGTTTGTTTTAGTAAACTGTGCAGACCCGTGATAGGTGGCACCTTGGTAAACGGTACGGGCCCGTGATAGGCAGTACGTTTATGGTTTACGCTTTTTGGTAAGTTGTGCAGACCCGTGATAGGTGGCACCTCGGTAAACAGTACAGACCCGTTATAGGTGGTACGTTTACGACTTACGTTTCTTGGTGAATTGTGTTTGTTCGTGAGAGACTGCACAGGTGATTGTCCGTGAGAGACTACACCCTGGTAAATTGTGTCTGTCCGTGAGAGACTACACAGGGTTTTTTCCGTGAGAGACTACGCCGTGGTGAATTGTGTTTGTCCGTGAGAGACTGCACATGTGTTTGTCCGTGAGAGACTACACCCTGGTAAATTGTGTTTGTCCGTGAGAGACTGCACAGGGGTTTGTCCGTGACAGACTACGCCCTAGTGAATTGTGTTTGTCCGTGAGAGACTGCACAGGTGTTTGTCCGTGAGAGACTACACCCTGGAAAATTGTGAATTGTTGGTTCATTTTGTTGGTGTAGTAATTGTATTATAAGTGTTAAGTGTTATGTTTTTGGAATTTGGTGATAACATGTTTGATTGCAATACTATTTCGAAACTCAATTTGTCGTGGTGATTGTGTTGAAAATGCTAAGTGTTAAGATGTGGATTTGTGTATGAATGTGATTGAGTTAGTTTATGTATTTTTGGAAGAATATGCAGGGAAATCGATTTCCCAATCGATTGGCATTAAGTCAGTGGCTCAGTTATGCTGTCAATCGATTGCCCAATTAATTGCCCAATCAATTGTCGATTGAATTAAGCCCACATTTCAAACTTCACTAAAAACCATCAGGAAATCGATTTGGAAGTCGATTGGCATTAAGTCAGTGGCTCAGCTATGCTGTCAATCGATTGCCCAATCAATTGCCCAATCGATTGAATTAAGCCCAGAGTTCAAACTTCAGTAAAAACCTTCAGGAAATCGATTGGCTTTAATACAGGGGCTCAATTATCCATTTGATCGATTTCCCAATCGATTGGCTTTGTTGAAATTCTTATTTTGAGTTAGATAATTGATTGCTCAATTAATTTATCAATGTTTTGTTCAGTTGTGTATTACTTGATGGATTGAAAACTCTATTTGATTTCATTTACATTTGGCAAGCATTGTATGAACTTTTAGCATATGGAAAATCCTTTTAAGGTGCATGCTAAGTTGAAAAGGTATTTTGTGCATTTAAAAACTTAAATGTTATGTGTTAACTGTTAATTTCGGTTGGTGACCCTTTACAACTATTGTGGAAATCTGGGCTTTGCCCTCAGATGAGAGTCAGGATGATCCCACCGGTTCGTACCCTCCAGACGGGAATGTGGATGGGAGTGCTTGATTGGAGCTACGTTAGGAGAATGTCACGGGGCGCGCGGAGATTACTCAAGGCGTATAGTTTTTTGTTATGTATAGAATTATCAGACTAGGTTGTCATTCAGGACACATATGTCTTTCTTTTGGGCTACCTTTATGTTAAGTTGAAAGGATGTACCTGTACTATTGTTGACATCAGGACATGCTTTGGATTTATATTTTAAAAAACTTTTCCGCTGCTTGTAAATTTTAATGACTTAATTATTTATCCAAAGGTTTTACCTTATTTATTTCTCTATTGTATTTTAATTTCTTTTGAAAAAAAAAATACACCCTCGCTTTGAAAAACGGGGTGTTACATTGTGGTATCAGAGCTTTGGTTTGGTTTTCTTTGGGGGCTGTGGAACCTTAGGTTCTAGATTGGAGGTTAGGAGTTGTTGTCTGATCATGCGTTGGGGTAATTGGTCTGAGTTATCAGATCAGGGGTGGTTATTATGTGTTGATATATTCGAAACTTAGTTTTGGAATTATTCGAAATGGTGTTAACACTTCTTCTTGTTATTGGTTTTTCGAAAACACTACCTCTAAGAGGGAACGACGTTGCAAAGATGAACGTCAGTGGGGATGATCAAATGGTTGAAGCTACAAATAACATGGATGTTTTGTTGTTGCACGAACTGCTGCAAAGACTCTGCGAGATCTGGAGAAGAGGAAAAGAGAGATTTGTGCTCTTAAGATTAAGAGGGTTAGAATATTTTCGTCGTTACCATCCTCCAAAGTTCAAGGGTGATGAGGACTCAGGAAAAGAGTTGATTAGTAGATTCAAGAAATGGAAAAGATCTTCGAGATGACGGAGTATCAGGCAGAGTTGAAGCAAGTCATGATGGCATGGAATTTATGAAATGGTTCCAAGGACACTGAAGCTATGTGTTGATGTTAACTCGAAGATGATGAGTATGGATGGATTAATATTATACTAATGAGGGATTTCAAGTAAAGATCTAAGTGGAGGACTTTTGGTAAGAAAAGTATTAGATGTTTTCCCTGGTAGATTTCAGGATGAGTCTGGATGATGTTTGACAACTGTCAAAGAGATGTGAACATCATGGAATTGTTGAGAAGATAAGGCTTCCATTTGGAATAACATTTGGTGCTTAGGTGTCAATGAAAGAGACTGGTAGTGAAGTTAAGGGAGCGTTGCACATTATGAGTGAATACTCCTTTGGATAGATAAAATACGTTTTGAGGAATTGTCAATACCTTGAGGGGAAAAGTCGAGCATTCGAGTTAGACTAGATTCGTAACTTGGATTATTAAGTATGGATAGTAATATTGGATGAATCTATAGACACGTAAGTGTGAATTTTGAGCGATGTTCAGAAAAACCTAATGAGTTAAGCCTTGACGTATTGAACTCTATGTTACCATTAAGTGGAATTTGAAGTAATCGAGTACGAGAATACTTGAGATTGCGGTAATATAAGTTTGAGAGTCTATTAAAAGATGGAAATTACTAAGAGGATGTTAATATTTTGATAGGACTGAAGGATTATTCGAGATTTGATTTGGGACCCTAAGATGGTTGATTTTAGCTGATGATTTAAAATCTCGCAAGGTTGGAGGGAGGACCAAGTGATGCTTAAAACTTTCATAATCGAAGGAGTTGAGACAGGCAAGTGATAAATAATTCATGTTAAGGATGGAAGTGTTTGGAGATTTCGAGGATCATATTTTAGAATATTATTCAATGATAAAAAGTGAAAAAGAAGAAATGTAACAACTGATTTATGGTTTAGTTGTTGGTCTTTGGAAGTCAAGCGTGAAGATTTGAAGCGACCATTTCAGTAACTAGATGGACGAAGAAAGGTATGTGGGTTTTTGAGATATTGTACTGCAAAAAACTTTATGAGGATGAAGTTATAGATAATTATCTTTTCGGAAATGTTTATGGGGAACGTTTGGGAAATAATTCTTTAGAACGTTCGAATGTTAGGATTCTTTTAGTTTATATCTCGGTGAAGGTTGAGAAGGAATAAGAATCTAGCAAGTGAAACAAATATTGGAAAATGTGCCAAGAAATTGTCGGAGCAGCATATAGAGATGTAGCTTATGACGATTAAAGATTCAGGAAAGGAATTATCTCACCTATAATTCAGACATTATTATTATAAAGGTATGCCAATGATATAAAGACATTACTTGAGTACATGTCATGGGGATTATTATTGTGTTCGTCAATCAAAGGAGTTCAATGTTTGTTTGATGAGAAACAATTGAACATGAAATGGAAAGGTTTGGTGGGAATTAGTACGCCTTGATTTATTGGAATCACTATAATGAAGATGTATCAAGGTTCGAGGTAGAAATTTAAGGTTTGTATAAATGGAAAAGTGATGGAGTGAATACAATGCGGTTGACCTGTCATAATGAAAGGATAATCATCAAGATGCAAATGAAGGACACAGCAAAATTAAGAAGTATCAGAATGAATGTTGGCAGTAGAGGTAGGAGAATTATTTTCGAGTTTATGCATAATTGCGGAGTATGTAAGAAATTTTTTAGTGAAGCGTGAATTTGAGGTGCTAGGCATGAGACAAATGTAGACCTTGATCTGTGAATTAAATTCAAGTTGGATTTTAATGGAAAACGTGACTCTTGAAATGAAGTACTAAACTGAAAGGAAGTTCGTGTGTCCTAAATAGTATAGTCTTTGGCATGATTACGAAAATAATTGAGGAAGCTTTGATCACCAAGCATATGTGGAGATTGGATTGTTAAATTTATAACTGGAATAAATACTGATAAGAACACTATAGTTTGACATAGTTGTACGACTTAAGAAAAATCGAGGATTTGTGGACAAGGGAGAAATTTAGGAGTTCTCGGATGTAGTGATTGTTCTGTGCTCAGTGTGTTGGGGTCATTCTAAGTGTTTCAGTTTGGTACCCAATGGATGTTTCGTACCAAGTGGATGCAAATGAGACCACGTGACATAGGTATGTGATAGTTTACATCGTCGACAGGATCAAAGTTAAGGGAAAATAAGGGAAACTCAATGGACTTTAAGAAGATTGTTGACTGCTTGTATATTAAGATAACCTCAGTTGTAAGTTGCAAGGAGCGCTATTACAGTTCAGTTAAGATAGTCTAAGCCACTATCATGGTTGTTGGCTATTTATCGACAAATTGAGGGACTGATCATCCTTAATCTCTTGTCGATAGTAGACAAAATCATGTTGAATGGAACGGACGAGCCTTACCGACTATGGATATGTGTGAAGTTATTAAGCACTCGATGAAAAGGGGTAGGCAACAATTTTTTTCGAGAAGGCCAGGTGAAACAAGTTGTGACTAGTAAATTATACGATTTTAGGGTATTTTGTGTGGAATTTCTTAGGCTGTTAGCCCAATTTATGGTATTGAGTGAGTTAAATGCCAAAAATATATTTTTGGAAATTAGATTAAAATTATTTGTCGGAAAATAATTTACTTCTGTTACGAAGGATTTAACACCGGGCAATTTTGTTAAAAATATCTCGGGTTGCTGAAAATTGTATCTTTCAATTAAGCTGCGACGAGAGGAGATATTTTTATCAAATTAGATTAAGATGGGAATGAAATGATGGGTGTAAGAGTTGTTAGATATTTGTTGGTTTGGTTTTAATTATAATATATTAATATATAAATATATATGTATATATTGTAAGTAAAATATATATATATATATATATATATATATATATGGTTGGAGGGAAATAGGAGGAAAGGAAAAAGAAAGGAAAATGAAAAAGAAAGGAAAAAGGAAAGAAAAGGAAACAAGAAAGAAAACATACGCCTTCTTCTTCCTCTGCGAGCGAGAAACCTCCTTCTCCCTTTTTCTTCATTCGTTGGTTTTGCTTCCTTTTTCGTTCTTTGGCTTCAAGAATAGAAACCCAAGGATTAGTGGGTAAGAGAGCAAGGTTTTCTCAGCTTCATACTTCCTCGTTGTTTCGAAAACGAAGAAAAACGGTATTAGGGATTCAAACTCAAATCTCCCTGTTTCATCTAGATCTAAGCGTCGTTTCCAGAAGTGATAGAAGGGAAAGTTGCTCACTACCACGCTACGGTGCTAGGGGACCAACTTTGGAAGCGGCGTTGCGAGCGGAGATTTTACCGGATTTGCTCGCGGTACTGTAATCGCATGTTACATCTAATGTGAAGGTAAGGGCTCCTTCCAAACTTTTAGTTTTCATTTAGGGACTTACTTGTGGTTGTGTGGATAAGAATTTGGTTAGGGTTAAAGTAATGTTTTGTGGAGAATGAATTTTAAACCCATTTATGTATGATTTTGAGTATATGAAACTTGTTGTGTTTGAGTAATGGATTGTGTTGTTTTGTGTCGTCGTATTCAGCGTGTTCATACATGATGTTTGTTGATTGATGTGTTTTGGTGTGAATTATGGATTGAATGTGAAAGTATGTTTGAGTTTGTTTTGATTGGAATTTGAAAACCATTAAGTGAAACGAGTATTAAGAATGGGGAATCTCTTAACGTCTCTTTTACTTAATGTGAGTTTGTGAAAATCGTTTAAGTTAAATGAGCATTAAGAATGGGGAATCTCTTAATGACTTATTTATTTAATGTTGTCGTGAAAATGATTTTGTGGAGAAATGATTTGATGTGTTTTTGGGTGGGAATTGTGGATTGAATTTGATAATATGTTTGAGTTCGTTTTTATGTGGAATTTGAAAACCATTAAGTTAAATGAGTATTAAGAATGGGGAATCTCTTAATATCTTGTTTACTTAATGTGTGTTTGAGTAAATCGTTTAAGTTAACTGGGCATTAAGAATGAGGAATCTCTTAATGTCTTGGTTACTTAATGTTCGTTTTGGAAAACCGTTTAAGTTAAAAGAGTATTAAGAATGGGGAATCTCTTAATACTTCTGTTTGCTTAAGGTTTTGTTTTGAAAATCGTTAAGTTAAATGAGTATTAAGAATGGGGAATCTCTTAATATCTGCGTTTACTTAATGTCGTCGTAAAGATGATTTTGTGGAGAAATGAATTGTTGTGTTTTGGCGTGAATTGTGTAATAAATTTGTGAATATGTTTGAGTTTGTTCTGTGTGGGATTTGAAAACCATTAAGTTAAATAAGTATTAAGAATGGGGAATCTCTTAATGTCTTGTTTACTTAATGTGTGTTTGTTTGTTGGAAAATAGTTTAAGTTAACTAGGCATTAAGAATGGGGAATCTCATAATGTCTCGGTTACTTAATGTTGTTTTGAAAATCGCTTAAGTTAATTGGGCGTTAAGAATGGGGAATCTCTTAATGTCCTGGTTACTTAAAGTTTGTTTTGAAAAATCGTTTTAAGTTAAATGAGAATTAAGAATGGGGAATCTCTTAATGTCTCGTTTACTTAATGTTTATTTTGAAATTTGTTTAAGTTAAATAAGAATTAAGAATGGGGAATCTCTTAATGTCTTGTTTACTTATTGTTTGTTTTGAAAATCTCTTAAGTCAAATGAGTATTAAGAATGGGGAATCTCTTAATGATTCGTTTACTTAATGTTTGTTTTAGTAAACCGTGCAGACCCGTGATAGGTGGCACCTTGGTAAACGGTACGGGCCCGTGATAGGCAGTACGTTTATGGTTTACGCTTTTTGGTAAGTTGTGCAGACCCGTGATAGGTGGCACCTCAGTAAACAGTACAGACCCGTGTTAGGTGGTACGTTTACGACTTACGTTTCTTGGTGAATTGTGTTTGTCCGTGAGAGACTGCACAGGTGTTTGTCCGTGAGAGACTACACCCTGGTAAATTGTGTCTGTCCGTGAGAGACTGCACAGGGGTTTTTCCGTGAGAGACTACGCCCAGGTGAATTGTGTTTGTCCGTGAGAGACTGCACAGGTGTTTGTCCGTGAGAGACTACACCCTGGTAAATTGTGTTTGTCCGTGAGAGACTGCATAGGGGTTTGTCCGTGAGAGACTACGGCCTGGTGAATTGTGTTTGTCCGTGAGAGACTGCACAGGTGTTTGTCCGTGAGAGACTACACCCTGGAAAATTGTGAATTGTTGGTTCATTTTGTTCGTGTAGTAATTGTATTATAAGTGTTAAGTGTTATGTTTTTGGAATTTGGTGATAACATGTTTGATTGCAATACTATTTCGAAACTCAATTTGTCGTGGTGATTGTGTTGAAAATGCTAAGTGTTAAGATGTGGATTTGTGTATGAATGTGATTGAGTTAGTTTATGTATTTTTGGAAGAATATGCAGGGAAATCGATTTCCCAATCGATTGGCATTAAGTCAGTGGCTCAGCTATGCTGTCAATCGATTGCCCAATCAATTGCCAAATCAATTGCCCAATCAATTGTCGATTGAATTAAGCCCACAGTTCAAACTTCACTAAAAACCTTCAGTAAATCAATTTGGAAGTCGATTGGCATTAAGTCAGTGGCTCAGCTATGCTGTCAATCGATTGCCCAATCGATTGAATTAAGCCCAGAGTTCAAACTTCACTAAAAACCTTCAGGAAATCGATTTGGAAATCGATTAGCTTTAATACAGGGGCTCAATTATCCATTTAATCGATTTCCCAATCGATTGGCTTAGTGGAAATTCTTATTTTGAGTTAGATAATCGATTGCTCAATTAATTTATCAATGTTTTGTTCAGTTTTGTATTACTTGATGGATTGAAAACTCTATTGGATTTCATTTACATTTGGCAAGCATTGTATGAACTTTTAGCATATGGGAAATCCTTTTAAGGTGTATGCTAAGTTGAAAAGGTATTTTGTGCATTTAAAAACTTAAATGTTATGTCTTAACTGTTAATTTCGGTTGGTGACCCTTTACAACTATTATGGAAATCTGGGCTTTGCCCTCAGAGGAGAGTCAGGATGATCCCACCGGTTCGTACCCTCCGAACGGGAATGTGGATGGGAGTGCTTGATTGGAGCTACGTTAGGAGAATCTCACGGGGCGCGTGGAGATTACTCAAGGCGTATAGTTTTTTGTTATGTATAGAATGATCAGACTAGGTTGTCACTCAGGACACATATGTCTTTCTTTTGGGCAACCTTTATGTTAAGTTGAAAGGATGTACCTGTACTATTGTTGACATCAGGACATGCTTTGGATTTATATTTTAGAAAACTTTTCCGCTGATTGTAAATTTTAATGACTTAATTATTTATCCAAAGGTTTTACCTTATTTATTTCACTATTGTATTTTAATTTCTTTTCAAAAAAAAAAAATACACCCTCGCTTTGAAAAACGGGGTGTTACACCTTAGGGTTATTTTACTCCACTTAGGGTTGTTAACAAAGCTCGTGTATCCAATAAGTGTTTTTGCATCATTGGATTAAAATTTAGATTAATTTTGACCTCCGTAGGGTTATTCTAGTAACTTTAGAGTTTTTAACCAATCTTATGCATCCAATAAGTATGGTTGTTTCATTGGATAAACATTTAGGTTATTTTTTTCCTCCCTAGGGTTACTCTAGTCCATTTAAGGTATTAAACCAATCATACGCGTCCTATAAATTTAGTTTTGCCATTAAATTAATTGTTATGTCATTTTTTTCGTTCATATGGTTATTCTAGTTCGTTTAGGGTTGTTAATCAATCTTGTGCATCCGATAAATTCGTTTGTGTCTTTAGATTCACATTTAAGTCATTTTTGTTCTCCCTAGGGTTATTCACGTCCATTTTGGGTTTTATACCAATATTGTGCATCCAATAAGTTTGATAGTGTCATTGGATTGTTATTTAGGTAATTTTCGTCATCCTTAGGGTTATTCTAGTCCATTTAGATTTTTTAACCAATCTTTTGCATCTAATAAGTGTGATTGTGTCATCGGATCAACGTTTAGGTCATTTTCGAGCTTCTTAGGGTTATTGTAGTCTATTTAGGACTTTTAACCAATTTTGTGAATCCAATAAGAGTTTTTGCGTCATTAGATTAACGTTTAGGTCATTTTCGTGCTCCCTAGGTAATTTCGTTTATGTCATTGGATTAACATTAAGGTCATTTTGTTCCTTCCTAGTGTTATTTTAGTCAATGTATGGTTGTTAACCAATCTTGTGCATGCAATAAGTGTGTTTGTGTCATTGGATTAATGTTTAGGTCATTTTCCTCCTCCATAGGTTTATTCTAGTCCATTGAGGATTTTTAACTACTCTTGTGCATGCTATAAGTTCGTTTGTGTCATTGGATTGATATTTAGATCATTTTCGTCCTACCTTGGGTTATTCAAGTGCATTTAGGGTATTTAACAACCCTTGTGCATCCAATAACCAATAAGTGTGTTTGTGCCTTTGGGTTAATATTTAGGTAATTTTTGTCCTCCATAGGACTATCATAGTCCATTTATGGTTTTTAATCAATCTTGTACATCCAATAAGTTCGTTTGTATCATTGTATTAACGTTTACGTCATTTTAGTCCAAACTAAGGTTATTCTTGTCAATTTGGGGTTTTTTTAATCAATCTTGTGCATCCAATAAGTATGATTGTGTCCTTGGATTAACATTTAGGCCATTTTACGCCATTTTAGCATTTTTAAGCAATTTTGTGCATCCAATAATTTCGTTAGTGTCATTGGATTAACATTAAGGTCATTTTCGTCCTACCTAGATTTAACGTAGTCCATTTAAGGTTTTTATCAATCTTGTGCATCCAATAAATTTCTATCATTGGATTAACATGTAGGTCATTTTCGTCCTCCCTACGTATGTTCTAGTCCATATAAGTTCCAATAAGTTCCTTCGTGTCATTGGATTAACGTTTACATCATTTTAGTCCTACCTAAGGTTATTCTAGTCCATTTGGGGTTTTATAACAAAATCATGTGCATCCAATAAGTGTGATTGTGTCGTAGGATTAACATTTAGGTCATTGTAGACAATCTTGTGCATCAAATAAGTTCGTTAGTGTCTTTGGATTAACAATTAGGTCATTTTCGTGCTACATAGGGTTATTCTAGTTAATTTAGGGTTTTTAACCACCCTTGTGCATCCAATAAGTGTTTTTGTGTCTTTGGATTAAAATTTAGTTCATCTTCGTTCTGCTTAGTGTTGTTATAGTGTATTTATGGTTTTTAACCAATCTTGTGCATCCAATAAGTTCGTTTGTATAATTGGATTAACTTTTAGATCATTTTTGTCCTTTATAAGGATATTCTAATCCATTTGGGATTTTTAACCAATCTTGCGCATACTAAAAGTGTGACTATCTCATTGGATTGACTTTTAGATCATTTTCATCGTCCCTAGAGTTATTCTAGTCCATTTAGTGTTTTTAACCTACGCTGTGAATCGAATAAGTGTTTGTGTCTTCGGATTAAAATTAACGTTATTTTTGTCCTCCCTATGGATATTCTAGTCCATATAAGTTTTTTTAATCAATCTTGTCATCCAATAAGTGCGTTTGTGTCATTGGAATAATATTTAGGTCATTTATTCCTCCCTAGGGTTATTCTGGTCCTTTTACGGTTTTTAACAATTCTTGTACATCCAATAAGTTTGTTTGTGTCATTTGATTAATATTTAGGTGATTTTATTTCTACCTAAGGTTATTCTAGTCTATTTACAATTTTTAACCAATCTTATGCATCCAATAAGTGTGACTCTATCATTAGATTAATATTTAGGTCATTTAAGTCGTCTCTGCGGTAATTCTAGTCGATTTACGGTTCTTAACCAGTCTTGATTCAGGGTTTTTAACCAATCTTGTGCATCCAATAAGTTTGTTTGTGTTATTGGATTAACATTTAGGTCATATTCGTCCTACCTAGTGTTATTCTAGTCCATTTATGGTTTTTAACAAACTTTGTGAATCAAATAAGTGTGTTTTCATCTTTGGATTAATATTTATGTGTTTTTCGTCCTCCATAGGGTTATTATTGTCCATTGATGGTTTTTAACCAATCTTGTGCAACCAATAAGTGTGACTATTTCATTGGATTAACATTTAGGTCAGTTTCGACCTCCGTAGGGATTTTCTAGTCAATATATGTTTTTTAATCAATCTTGTGCAACCAATAAGTTCGTTTGTGTCATTGGAATAACATTTAGGTCATCATAGAAGTCCTTAGGGTTATTATAGTCTTTTTAAGGTTTTTAACGAATCTTGTATATCCAATAAGTTTGTTTGTGTCATTGGATTAACATTTAGGTCATTTTCGTCCTCCTTAAGGCTGTTATAGTCAATTTATCGATTTTAACCAATCTTGTGCATCCAATAAGTTTGTTTGTGTCACTGGATTAACATTTTGGTCATTTTCGTTCTACCTAAGGTTATTGTAGTCTATTTGGAGTTTTTTTAACCAATCTTGTGCATCCAATAATTTCGTTTGTGTCATTTTTAGCTCATTTTTGTCCTCTCTAGGGATTATTATTTCCATTTAAGGTTTTTAATAAATCTTCTGCATCCAAGAAGTTCGTTTGTGTCATTGGAATAACATTTAGGTAATTTCAGTCCTCTTGAGGGTTATTCTGTTCCACTTAAAAAATTTAAGAAGTCTTGTGCATCCAATACGTTTGTTTGTGTCATTGGATTAATATTTAGGTCATTTTCGCCCTCCCTAGCGTTATTCTAGTCCATTTAGCGTTGTTAACAAATCTTTTGCAGCCAATACGTTCGTGTGTTTCATTGGATTAACATTTAGGTTATTTTCGTCCTCCCTAGGGTTATTCTAGTCCATTTAGCATTCTTACAAATCTTGTGCATCTAATATGTTCGTTTGTTTCATTAGATTAACATTTGGGTAATTTTCGTCCTCCCTAGGGTTATTCTAGCCCATTTAGGGTTTTTAATCAAACTTGTGCATCCAATTAGTGAGTTGGTGTAATTGGATTAACATTTAGGTTGTTTTTGTCCTCCTTAGGTTTTTTCTTGTCCAATTATGGTTTTTAACCAATCTTGTGCATCCAATAATTCGTTTGTGTAATCGGATTAAGATTTAGGTCATTTTTCGTTCTCCGTAGGATTATTCTGGTCTGTTTAGGGATTTCAATTTACCATGTCGACCCAATAAGTTCGTTTGGGTTATCCGACAAACATTTATGTCATTTTAGTCCGCCATAGATTTATTCTAGTACATTTTTGGTTTTAACCAATTTTGTCAATCCCATAAGTGTGTTTGTGTCATTGGGTTAACAGTTAGTTCAATTTCGTCCTCCCCAGGGTTACTCTAGTCTATTTAGGGTTTTTAATCAATCTTGTGCATACAACAATTTCGTTTGTGTCATTGGTTTAAATTTTTGTCAATGTAGTCCTTCGAAGGGTTATTCTTGTCCATTTAGGATTTTTAACCAATCTTGTGCATCCAATAGGTTCTTTTGTGTCATTGGATTAACATTTAGGTCATTTTCATCTTACCTAGGATTGACCTAGACCATTTAGAGGTTTTAACCAACCTTGTGCGTGCAATAAATGTGTTTTTGTCTTTGGATTAACGTTTTGGTCATTTTTGTCTTCCCTTGGGTTATTGTAGTCCATTTAGGATTTTTAACCAATCTTGTGTATCCAATACGTTTGTTTGTGTCATTGGATTAACATTTAGGTCATTTTGGTACTTCCTAGGGTTATTTTAGTCCATTTTGGGTTTCAAAACGATGTTTTTCATCCAGTAAGTGTGTTTGTTTCATTGGATCAACATTTAAGTCATTTTCACCCCCCTAGGTTTATTAACCAATCTTGTACATCCAATAAGTTTGTTTGTGTCATTGGATTAATATTTAGGTCATTTTCTTCCTACCTAGGATTGACCTAGACCATTTAGGGTGTTTAACCAACGTTTAGGTTTTTTTCATCTTCCTTATGGTTATTATAGTCCATTTATGAGGTTTAACCAATCTTGTGCTACCAATAAGTTCGTTTGTGTCCTTGAATTGACATTTAGATCATTTTTGTCTCCCTAGAGTTATTCTAGTCTATTTAGGGTTTTTAATCAATCTTGTTAATACAATAAGTTCGTTTGTGTCATTAGAGTAATATTTAGGTCATTTTTGTCATTTTTGTCATTTTTGTCAATCTTGTGTTGGATAAACATTTAGGTTAGTTTCGTCCTCCCTAGGGTTATTCTAGTCCATTTAGGGTGATTAATCAATCTTGTGCATTAAATAACTGTGATTGTGTCATTGTATTAACATTTAGGTTATTTTCGTCCTCCCTAGGGTTATTCTAGTCCATTTAGGGTTTTTAATCAAATTTGGGAGTCGAATAAGTGAGTTTGTGTCATTAGATTAACATATAGGTCGTTTTGGTCCTCTGTAGGATTATTATAGTCCATTTATGGTTGTTAATTTGTCGTGTGGATCCAATAAGTTTGTTTTTGTCAGTAGATAAACATTTAGGACATTTTAGTCCCCTATAGGGTTATTCTAGTACATTTATGGTTTTTAACCAATCTTGTCAATCCAATAAGTGTGTTTGTGTCATTGAATTAACATTTATGCTATTTTCGTCCTCCCTAAGGTTATTCTAGTCTATTTAGGGTTTTTAATCTTTCTTGTGCATCCAATAATTTCGTTTGTGTCATTAGATTAACATTTAGGTAATTCTAGTCATCCCTAGGGTTATTCTTGTCCATTTATGGTTTTTAACATATCTTGTGGATCTGAAAAGTTTGTTTGAGTCATCGGATTAACATTTTGGTTATTTTCGTCCTACCTAATGTTATTCTAGTCCATATGGGGTTTTTAACCTATCTTGTGTATCCAATAAGTGTGAATGTGTCATTGGATTAACGTTTATGTCATTTTAGTACTCCCTAGGGTTATTCTAGTCTATTTAGCTTTTTAAACCAATCTTGTGCATCCAATAAGTTAATTTGAGTCAATGGATAAACATTTAGTTCATTTTCGTCCTACCTAGGGTTATTCTAGTCCATCTAGGGGTTTGAAACAACCTTGTGCATCCAATAAGTGTGTTTGTATCTTTCGATTAATATTCAGGTCATTTACGTTCTCCCTAGGGGTATCATTGTCCATTTTTGGTTTTTAACAAATCTTGTGGATCCAATAAGTTCGTTTGTGTCATTGGATTAACATTTAGGTCATTTTCGGCCTAGCTATGGTTATTCTAGTCCATTTGAGGTATCTAACACATCTTGTGCATCCAATTAGTGTGACTGTGTCATTGGATTAACATTTAGGTCATTTTCATCCTTCGTAGGGAAATTCTAATGAATATGTGTTTTTTAATCAATCTTGTGCATCCAATAAGTTCCTTTTTGTCAATGGAACAACATTTAGGTTATTTTTATACTCCTTAAGGTTATTCTAGTCCTTTTTAAGGTTTTTAACCAATGTTGTACATCCAATCAGTTTGTTTGTGTCATTGGATTAACATTTAGGTCATTTTCGTCCTCCTTCAGGTTATTAGAGTCCATTTAGGGTTGTTAATCAATCTTGTGCATCAAATAAGTTTGTTTGCATCACTGGTTAAACACTTTGGTCATTTTTGTGCTTCCTAGTGTTATTCTAGTACATTTGAGGTTTTTAACCAACCTTGTGCATCCAATATGTGTGTTTGTGTCTTCGGATTAATATTTAGGTCACTTTCATCCTCCCTAAGGTTATTCTAGTCCATTTTGGGTTTTAAAAAAATGTTTTGCATTCAATAAGTGTGTTTGTTTCATTGGATTTACATTTAGGTCATTTTCGTCATCCCTAAGGTTATTAACCAAGCTTGTACATCCAATAAGTTCGTTTGTGTCAATGATTTAACATTTTGGTCATTTTATAGTCCAATGAGGGTTTTTAACCAATCTTATCCATCCAAAAAGTTTTTAGTGTAATAGGATTGTCATTTAGGTCACTTTTGTCATCTATATGATTATTCTAGTCCCTTTGGTTTAATCAATCTTGTGCATCCAATAAGTTTGTTTGTATCATTGGATAAACGTTTAGGTCATTTTACTCCTCCATAGGTTTATGCTAGTCCATTTAGGGTTTTAAAACAATCTTGTGCATCCAATAAAATCATTTGTCATTGAATTAACATTTAGGTCATTTTCTTCCTCCCAAGTGCTAATCTAGTCCATTAAGGGTTTTTAACCAATGTTGTGCATCCAGTAAGTTTGTTTTTTTTAATTGGAATAACATTAAGGTCATTCTCGTCATTCCTAGGATTATTCTAGTCCATTTAGTGTCGTTGGATTATTCTGGTGCATCCAATAAGTTCGTTTGTGTCATTGGATTAACATTAAGGTACTTTTAGTCCTCCTTAGGGTTATTCTTGTCCTTTTAGGTTTTTTAACAAATCTATTGTATCCAATAAGTTTCTTTGTGGCATTGGATTAACATTTAGGTCATTTTCTTCCTCCCTAGGGTTATTCTAATCCATTTAAGGTTTTTAACCAATCTTGTGCATCCAATCCGTTTATTCGTGTTATTGGATTAACATTAAGGTCATTTTTTGTCCTCCCTAGGGTTATTATGGTCCATTGATGGTTTTTAACCAATCTTATGTAAGCAATAAGTTCGTTTGTGTCTTTGGATAAACATTAAGATCATTTTTGTCCTCCGTAGGGTTATTATAGTCCATTTAGGGTTTTTAACCGTTCTTGTGCATCCAATAAGTGTGTTTATGACATTGGATTAACATTTAGGTCATTTTCAACCTCTATAGGGTTATTCTAGTCCTTTTAGGGCTTTTAACAAATCTTGTACAGCCAATATGTGTGTTTGTGTCATAGGATTGTGTCATTGGATTAACATTAGGTCATTTTCATCCTCCCTAAGGTTACCTGTTGGTATTTATGGCTTCTATCCTTATGATGTTTTATACAATATTACTAACAAGATTATGTAATTTTTCATAAGTGATGAACTTAATATTAAAACCAACTTGTTTAATATTAATTCCAATTCAACAGTGATAGATTCAAAAGCTTATCAAGACAAATATTCAAATAAACATGTATTATCAATATAAGAGAATAGATACAATGCTTATTCAAAAGATTAATCAAGACAGAAATTCACCAATACAAACATTCAAGAATAAGAAATCATGCAATATCAATATAAAGAGAAGAGATAAAGAAAATCGTGCACCAGGAATTTTATACTGGTTCGGCTATCAGTATGACAGCATACATCCAGTCCTGAAATCAACAATGATTTCAGCCTTTTCACTAGAATTGACTTGAGTACTTTTTACAGACTTTCCAGCATAACAGCCTATCCATCCAACTCCACACCAACTTCTATTACAATACCAACTTATCCCTAAGAGCTACTCGCCAAACCCTCACGAGATCAAGTTGAGACTTCTTCTTGATGAACACAAGCACCAAAACAGATAGCCACCAGTTTACACCACTGGATTTTCTAGAACTTCTATATAGACGTTTGTTCTTACAAAAGAGATAATAGAGGACTAATAAGATTCGACTCAATCCCAAATGAAAGATCTCACACACTATTTGCCAATGTAGTTTTAGTGATCTTTGACAATCTTTTCAAAGTGTATTCCAGTTTTGAGTTTTAGAGAAAAATGATTGTTATGTATGTGTGTTATTCAAAATGTAAAGTTGTTTCAATTGTTATAAAAAATTGTGATCGAATCAATTTATATATTTTCAGAAAAACATCAGATAAATTGATTTCCCAATCGATTTCATAAAAGTGTAATTTCAGCTTAATCGATTTCATAATCGATTATCGCGTTTCTTGTTTTTCTTGAATCTTAAAAATATAGGAACTAATTGATTTGCCAATCGATTCTTTAAATGCATAAATCCGAAACTGATACTAAGTGTATATCAGAATTGATTGACTAATTGATTATAAGTGTTTTGTTCAATCAACGAGATCAAAACAATCGATTACTCAGTCGGCTCATATTTATTAACATAATCGATTTGGCAATTGGCTGAATTCTCCCTGTAACACAAACCTTTACTGTAATAGATTTGCCGATCGATTGGACTGATCACAATGACTTAAATGTTTTGCTCCAATTGATTTGTCAATCGATTTGACTAGTCACAGTGACTCAGATGTTTTACTTCAATCGATCTGTCAATCGATTTGGCTTATTACAGTAGCTCAGCCATTTAGTTGAAATCGATGTGCCAATCGACTAGGAAATATGTTTTTGATAAATGATTAACCAGTTCGTTCTTTCAATCAATTACCTAATCGATTAGTGCAAAGCTTGCACCTTAAGAAACTTAGTTCAATTGATTGTCCAATCGATTTCGTTGATCACAGAGGCCAAGTTTGATGAAAAAGTGTTTTCGTAATCGACTTGCCAATCGATTAACTCAGTACGAGCTTGGTTCTATCAATTTCCAAATCGATTACTCAATTGATGTGGAAATTGATTGTCCAATTGATTTGTCAAAACCCAGAACACAGGTTTTAATGAAAACCTTTAAGTAATCGATTTCCCAATCGATTCACTTAGTGAAACCTTTATTCTCTGGTTTAGACAATCGTTTACCCAATTGATTTATCACTTGATTTATTACTTGATTGATTACTTGATTGATTAAAACTTGTTTTATGATTCCATTGGCAGATATTATTGTTGGAAAACTATGACTTCTTTTTTATTAATAACAAGAGAATTAAGATCAACTCCAACTAGTTAGACATAATTCCCAATTCCAATTATGCACCAATCATACAATTTACAAACACAGCGGAAACTTAAAATCACATACAAGATTTATTCAAGGAGCATGCAAAATAAGCAATTAAACAATGCTGAAAATTAAAGAAGAGGGATAGGAAAGATTGCACCAAGATTTATCCTGGTTCAGCTGTCCCTTGACAGCCTACATCCAGTCCCAAGATCCAACAAGATCTCAGCCTTTCCAATAGAACCTTTTTAGAATCAGTTTACAGATTTTCACACAGTGCCTCGCACCAATCTTAAACTATTCTACTCGTTCTATCTTCCCTTCCCTGAATTCCCAAGTTTAAGTCCCATAAACTTGACCAAGAATTCAGTCAAGCGTCTTCTTGTTGACATCCCTCAACCCCGAAGAACGCCACCAGTCGTAGCTGGATTTTCGCAAAGTAATTTGTTACAAAAGAGTATCACAAACCATGAAGCAAATCAAATATACAAATATCTTGATCTTGCTTCTTCCAAAAGTAATCTTTCTCAAATCAGTCTTTTCCAATCTTCAATGATCACAAGTTGATTGTCCATGATTGAGAAAGGATTTCCAATTGATAATGGTTGTGAAAGAGTTATCTCACGTGTTGTAGCTCTGAAAATGAATTATCAAAAGTTATTGTATTGTTCAATGAATCTATTATCCGTATGGAATAAGAGTACCAAAGCAGTTTATATAGTTTCAGGAAAAACAACATATGAATCGATTTAGCCAATCCATTCATTAAAGTTATAAAGCACCCTAATCGATTTATGCAATCGATTTCGCGAATCTTGTTTTTCTTGAATCTTGAAACTGCACAACATAATCGATTTAACTAATCGATTCTTTTAAATGAGTTCTCTAGACTATGATGAAAGTGAATGTCTGAATCGATGTGCATAATCGGCTTGGGATGTTTTGTTCAAACAACGAGATCAAAACAGTCGATGTATGTAATCGATTCAACCATTACAGTCGTCTCTGTTTCTAAAACTTTTTGTGCAAATCGCTTTAGTCAATCGATTTCACTGGTTCCAAAGACACAGTGATTTTCACCAATCGATGTGCCTAACCGATTGTAAAATTAAGTCTGAAGCTCATTACAACAAGTTGGTTTAAGCAATCGATTTACCAAGTCGATTGATGCCAACTTCCATATAACAGAAGTAAGTAAGTAGATTGAACTAATCGATTATGGATGTTCCAGACCAAGTTCTTTTTGAAATATATTTTGGTAAGTCGATTTGCCTAATCGATTTATTAGCATTGGTTTGGTTCTGAAACATTCACATTCGATTTGGTCAATCGATGTAGACAAAAACATAACATAAGAAAATGATTGAATAATCGATTTGCCAAATCGACTAGTTTGCAAGGTGAGCTACTGACTTGCACATTTTCATTTTTAATAAGAGTTCAAGTCGATTTGTCTAATCGATGTAAACTATCAGTTCAGTCTTAGTGAATTAAACAATCGATTTGCCAAATCGATTTGTGGCAAACTGGCTCTCTGACTTGCACAATTTATTTTCTGATAAGTGTATCAATCGATTTACCAAGTCGATTGATGGCATGTTTGAACTTTCATAAAGTTGTGCAAATCGATTGTGCCAATCGATTGATTAATTCCAGACAGTGTAATAACAATCAACCCTTTTTCAGAATCGATTTTACTAATCGATTTGCTTGTAGATCTTCAAGGTTTTGTTGATTTCTTGAGTTCCAAGCAATGTTTCAAGCTTGTAGGATTGAACGGATTTTTCCTGAAATTTTCTCAATTCACACTGTTAGGTTTATTTTTACAAGTGTATGTTTGTCAAGAACTTCAAAAATGAGAGAACATATGTCTAACAAATAGCCATATTTCTAACAATTATATGAGAACTCATTATGATTAAGTCTACCTAATGGACACTACTAACACTAGACACATTTATACATCATTCTTCAAGCTGGTAGTATATCCTCCATTTATGCTTGATTGCTTGAGTTCCAAGTTTTTGTCCAAGTGTATAGTGTTTGATCATGTTCCTGAAATGTTTCTCAATTTAAACCATTAGATCAATCAAATAATGCATGTATATTGTATGTTTGGAATTTATATCAAAATCATTATCAAGGAGGCATATGTCTAGCATTCTCCCCCTATATCAAAGTCATGATCAGGTAGTCATATGTCTTACAATCTCCCCCTTTTTGATTAAATGACAAACATACAATTTAACCATGAGTTTGCACCTTTATAATTACTATTATTTAAAAACTCCACCTGAATTATGGAGTTCATGATTCATTTTAGCAGTACAAGCATAATCTATCCAAATCTAATATCAGATCTTGGTATCATAGCTTGTTATTCAAATTTATTAAGATTTTGTATCAAATTATCAGAGCTTGTTAAACAAAATTTATTAAGACCAATATCATAGTATCATAGCTTTCTTATCACAATTTAATATTGGAGTATCAGAGCTTTATTAAAATTTACATCATGGTATCAGAGTTGCAACACAAGTTAGCAGAATTTAGTTTTAGATCAACAACACAAGTTAGCAGTATCAGAACTTCACAAAATTTATCAATTTAGCAGCAGTATCAGAGCGCAGTATCATAGCAATCACAAAGTTTATCAACTTAGCAGTGCAGTACTGTATCAGAGCTATGAGAAAATAGTGAAACAATATCAGAGCTATGACAAGATATGACAAAATTTAGCACCAGCAACACAAGTTAAATTCGTAAATTTGTAAATTTCTCCCCCTTTGTCATTAAATACAAAAAGGTATAACATGAGAAAGAACATTACAAAGCAACAAAACTACACAAGAACATTACAAAGCAACAAAATAAAGAAAACAAAATCCTAAGCAACTAATCTAGCGTTGTTCCTCATTATCACCAATGGGAAAGGTAGAGACTGTTGTATTAGTCTTAGCAAGTGTCTACTCACCATGAGGTTCAGTGCTATCTAGGTTTATGGGGTTTTGTTCTACAGTTGCTTGCCGGCCTATGTCAGCAATATCTTCAAAGGACATCATAAGACCTAAGTGTTCTTGTATTGCATCAACATCCTAAGCAACTGAGTTCAGAGTTGCTTGGAGCTTACTTAGAGAAGCTTCCACTCTAGCATTGTGGGAAGCCTGAGTCTCCATAAATTCCAGCAACTTAGCCAAAAACTTCAGATTGAGCTTCAATTGGCTCAGGTTGTTCAGCATTTGGTTGTGCTCTTGTCCAAATGCCATTTATTTTTTCAATTGCATTTGATTTACAATTGATTCTCCAAAGATAAGAATTGTTTTTGTTGATTCTTCATTGACAACAGAAATTTTAAAATGTATCAGAATCTTTGTTATTAGCTGTGGGTAGGGGAGAATCAGCTTGCCTTGTGCTGTTTCCACCATGTTTCTCAGCACAATCCATGCCCAGCTCATCTTGAGCTCCTTGTATAGGCCCCAAAGTAGAATAATGTCCAGCTTCTGGACTACAACATGGTTGCCTGACTTAGGTACCAACATCCTTGTCAGCACATACATCAACATCCTGTGTTGGACCTTCATCTGACCGATCGAGAGGGACATCTTTTCCACAAAGCATTCAATCATCAGGTCTTGAACTATTGTGTGTCTGTCAACTGAGGTTTCCAAAGCATCATCACTTGAGTCAAGGTCAGCTCTGCCATCAATAGCTTCACCATAAAATGGCATTCCTGAAAGTGTGGAAAATTCCTCAAAGGACATAGACGTTTTCTTTCCTTTAAATTCAAACTCAAAACCGGTGTTTCTGAGTTTGAAATTAGAGTAGAATGCTCTAATTAGTTTTGGATATGTTTTGAGGGAGCAAGAAAAAAGATCTACCAAACCATGGAATCTCAGATGGTTTTGAAACGTGAATCCGTTGGATTCAAAGCATGTAAAATCCAGAGTTATGGCCTCATGGATTTTTCTTTATAGAAAATCAGTTTATAGAGTAAAGTCCTCAATAGCTTTAACTTTTGAAGATTGAGACTTCTTTGGTTGAGTAGAAGAAGTGGTTTTCTTCTTCTTCTTCTTCTGGGTTTGCTCTTTCATAGCATCACTCATTAATTTTTTAGCGGGAGGATCCTTCCTTTTCTTTGTCTTTCCTTGATCAACGGCAATAGCTTTCCCTTTGTCCTTTGCTGTGATTTTATGCGTTGGAATGGAAACTCGTTTTGAAGTGGGTGGAGGTGAGGGGGTTCTCCCACTTGAGGACAAAGAAGAAGGGGATTTGTAACTAGTATGTTTTACTCTAGCCATTTGCAATATTAATGTTGTTTAAAACGTTTAAGATTGTTGAGGAATCAGAGAAGCTTTAGAGGTGTAAAAGTTCAGAGAAAATGCAGAGAAATTTGAGAAGTTTGGAGAAAGTGAGATGAGAAATCGATTTAGGGTTTATGTAGTACTGTTCATAATCGATTAGCCAATCGATGTTCATAATCGATTATATTATCGTTGCTGGAGGAAGATGAAAAGTCTCAGTTATAATTGCCTCTAACGGCTAGTAATTTTTGCAACATTCATCTTTCAAATCGATTTCCTTTTAATTACTAAATCGATGTCCAAATCGATTTCCATATCAATTCAGGAAACTTCTCATATCAGCATCGACTTCCAAATCGATTCTTTTTGATTGCATGTTTTAAAAATTTGACATAGTCGATTACCCAATCGATGCTCGGGTTGGGATTTGGAAAATTTCACATCTTTGGATGTCTAGGAACAAATTAATCGATTATGAAATCGATTCGTTAAAACTATTTTCCAATTATGCAATCGATTGACCAATCGATTGAATTGATGAATACTCCAGCATTTACTGGAACTTGAGATTAGAAAATCGATTATGATATCGATTATCGTGTTTTCTATTTTGACAATTAAGACACTATGCATCATAAATCGACTATGCAATCGATTTTGTAATGCTAATTTTCTATTTATTCACAGGATAATCGATGTTTCAGTCGATTTTTCACAGGGATCATAGTTCATTTAGATCTATTATTCCTAGTTTCATCCTAATATGGAAGAAACTTTCTTTGGATAAAGATTTGGTAAAAATATCAGCTAATTGATCAGCTGTATTGATATATTCAAGCTTTATATTCTCATTTTGATATTGATCCCTAATAAAGTGATGCCTAATCTCTATATATTTAGTTCTTGAGTGCATAACAGGATTCTTAGTAATGTTTATAGCACTAGTATTGTCACACATGATTGGCACAATTCCTAGATATTACTCCATTTTCATCCATTTTATTCCTAAACACCCATCTACTTCCAATAATATGTTTATTTTCTGGTTTAGGAACTAAGATCCATACTTTGTTTCTCTCAAATTGATTAAGTTCTTCTTGCATAACAATTATCCAGTCATTGTCCATGAGAGCTTCTTTAATATTTTTAGGTTCTACTTGTAAAACAAAGGCAGTGAAATTGCAGAAGTGTCTAAGAGATTTTCTAGTGGCAACTCTTTTTGAGATTTCTCTTATGATGTTGTCGATATGATGGTTTTTATTAAATTTCCACTCCTTAGGTAATTCATTTTCCCTTATAGGTTCTATACAATCAATGTTAGTTGGAGGTACTGTTTCATTAGGTTCTTTTGGATCAGATTCTACAATTTCATCCAGAGAATCACCAACTATAAGAGGGGTGCTGTTCAAGTTTTCAGCAAACATTTCATCAAATTTTACATGAACAGATTCCTCTATAGATTTAGTTCTTTTCTTGTAGATTCTATAGGCCTTACTAGACTGTGAATATCCTAGAAAAATTCCCTCATCTGCCTTAGATTCAAACTTTCCTAGATGCTCCTTTCCATTAATCAATACAAAACATTTACATCCAAAGACTCTAAAGTAAGCAATGTTTGGTTTTCTACCTTTGTATAACTCATAGGGTGTTTTTCTAAGTATTGGACTAATTAGAACTCTATTTATTACATGTGTATTTGTGTTTATTGCATCAGCCCAAAAATATTTTGGAAGATTAGAGTCATTTATCATTGTCCTAGCAAGTTCTTCTAGAAACCTATTCTTCCTTTCTACAACTCCATTTTGTTGTGGAGTTCTTGGGGTTGAGTAAATATGTTGAATTCAATTTTGTTCATAGTAGTTATTAAAGGATTCATTTTGAAATTCTCCACCATGATCACTTTTGAAATTCTCCACCATGATCACTCATTTTGAACTAAATTTGCAAATCTTTTGAAAATAGAGAAGGCCTCACTCTTGTGAGTCAGAAAAAATGTCCAAGTATACCTAGAGTAATCATCTAATAACACATAACCATGCAAGTTTCCTCCAAAGCTTTTTACTTGAGATGGACCAAATAGATCCATATGTATTAATTGTAGAGCCCTATTAGTTTGTACTAAGTTTATTGGTGGGAAAGAAGACTTAACTAGTTTACTTTTCTCACAAGAGTCACACAATTTACCTGTAGTGAATTTTCTGTTTGGGAGTCCTAGCACTAGTTGTTTACTAACAAGTTTGTTAACATGATCTACATGTATGTGAGCTATTCTCTTATGCCACAACCAATCTTCATCAGATTTAGATAACAAACCGCAAACATCATTTACAGGCAAAGAGTCAAGATCAATCATGCATATGTCATTTACCCTTTCACCTACCAATTTCATGCTATTATCTTCTTTGTGCTCAATTATACAAGACTGAGATGTAAAGTTTACATGGAATCCTTTATCGCACAGCTGACTAATACTAAGCAAATTGTGTTTCAAACCTTTTACATAGAGAACGTCCTTGATTACCGTTGTTGATTCGCTCCCTATGTCTCCTATACCAAGTATTCTACCTTTGTTGTTGTCACCGTACTTTACATATCCACCATTTTTTAAATTCAGGGACAAGAATTTTGATTTGTCTCTTGTCATATGATTGGAACATCCACTATCCAGGTACCATGAGTGCATTTTGGATGTCAAGCATATCTGCAACACAAAATCAAACTTTGGTTTTAGGTACCCAATTTAAATTGGGTCCTTGAGGGTTAGTTTCAAGCATAGGTTTCTTTACTTCCCAAATTTGTTTCCATCCTTTATTAGCAAGCTTTTTCAATTTGCAATTAAAAGAAATATGTCCTTATTTACAACAAAAATGACATGATAAAGCAGAGGATGAACTTTGATTTGGTTTAATGAAGATATTATGCATATGCTTTGATCTAATAAATTTCTGATTCTTTTTAGCATTTCTGTTTTGTCTATAACCAATTCCAGATCTTTCATTTACATTTCTCTGGTTATTGAGAAGAACATTTAGTTTGTTTTTACTACTTGTAAATTTTGCTTAATCAGATTTTAATGAATCAACTTTTCTTTTGAGTTCAATGCACCTAGTGAGTTTGTCATGTGATTCTTTTTTCAAACGTTCATTCATGTCATCAATCACCTTATAATCTTTTTTAATTTCTTCACACATCATGCATTGTTTTTCTAGCTTTTTCTTAGTGCTAATTAACTATTTGACTACCTTAACATGTTCATCATGCAGTTCATTAAAAGCATCATGTAATTCTTCATAAGAAGGATTAGAGGTAGTACTTACTTCACTATCAGAATCTGAATCTGTGTTAGCCATTAGACAAAGGTTTGCTTCCTCTTCTTCTGAAGATGCAGAGGATTCTTCATCATTATCATTCCAAGCTATGTAGGCTTTTTTAGATTTTGTAGATGGTTGATCTTTGCCTTTAGCTTTTACAGTCTTGTTTCTATTCTGCAATTGAAAGCATTCTGATTTAATGTGGCCTGTTTTCCCACATTCATAGTAGGTTATTGTCTTGTTGTCATTTGAATCACTCTTGTTGAAGTTCTTTGTCTTTCAATTTGGTGGTTTTCTTGATTGGTTTTCTTTCTTTTTCATAAACTTCTTGAATTTTCTCACTAACATTCCAATCTCGGGTTCTTCATCAGTTTCACTATCAAAATCGTCTATACATGCTTTTGGTTCAGACATTAATTTTTGAGCTTGAACTTCAGAGATAATCCTTTCGTTTTTCTATATGTTTGCTCTGTCTCTCTCAGTCTGTGTAGTTGCATCTCATGCTCTCTTAGTTTTCTAAATAGTGTTGCAATTGTCATACTACCAAGGTCTTTTGATTCAGATATAATTGTAACCTTGGGCTGCCACTCTCTGGTCAAGCACCTCATCACCTTGCTTATCTGCTGCTCATTATCAATCATTTTGCCTAGTGAATTTAGACTATTGACTACATGAGTGAATCTTGTCTGTAGGTCATTTATTGACTCTTCCTTTTTCATGTTGAAAAACTCATACTCATGCAACACACGTGTTGATTCTGGCCCTTTTTACATCTGTTGTTCCTTCATGAGTTTCATGGAGTGTATCCCACATTTCCTTGGCAGTTTTGCAGTTTGACACCCTAAAAAATTCATCAACACTCAAAGCAGAAGTTATAATATTCTTTGCTTTTGCATTATATCCAACTTTTTTCTTATCATCATCAGACTAGTCAGCTCTGGGTTTCAAGATTAATGTTTCACATGTGCCAGCTATTTTTGGCACATAGGGACCATCTATTACTGCTTCTATTATATCAAGACTACATGTTTCTAGAAAAATTAACATTCTCTCTTTCCTATACATGTAGGCAGCCCCTTTAAATGCAGGGGGCCTGGCAAAGCATGCACCTTCTCCTAGGAATTCTACAGAGGTCATTTTCTTTTAAGAATTTGTCTAAAAGATCAGGCTCTTGATGCCAATTGTTGGTATTTATGTCCTCTATCCTTAGGATGTTTTATACAATGTTACTAACAAGATTATCTAATTTTTCCAAAGTGATGAACTTAATATTAACACCAACTTGTTTAATATTAATTCCAATTCAACAGTGATAGATTCAAAAGCTTATCAAGACAAAGATTCAAATACACATGTATTATCAATATAAGAGTATAAATACAATGCTTATTCAAAAGATTAATCGAGACA
Source organism: Cicer bijugum (assembly GCA_037974875.1). NCBI lineage: Eukaryota > Viridiplantae > Streptophyta > Magnoliopsida > Fabales > Fabaceae > Cicer > Cicer bijugum. Next base: position 1,874,180 of record JBBPBT010000478.1, read on the forward strand.
AAAATTCACCAATACAAACATTCAAGAATAAGCATTCATGCAATATCAATATAAAGAGAAGAGATAAAGAATATCATGCACCAGGAATTTTATATTGGTTCTGCTATTAGTATGACAACCTACATCTAGTCCAGAAATCATCAATGATTTCAGCCTTTTCACAAGAATTGACTTGAGTACTTTTTACAGACTTTCCAACATAACAGCCTATCCATCCAACTCAACACCAACTTCTTTTACAATACCAACTTATCCCTAAGAGCTACTCGCCAAACCCTTACGAGATCAAGTTGAGACTTCTACTTGATGAACACAAGCACCAAAACAGATAGCCACCAGTTTACACCACTGGATTTTCCAGAACTTCTATACATACAGTTGTTCTTACAAAAGATATAATAGAGGACTAATAAGATTCAACTCAATCACAAATGAAAGATCTCACACACTATTTCCCAATGTAGTTTTAGTGATCTTTGACAATCTTTTCAAAGTGTATTCAAGTTTTGAGTTTTAGAGAAAAATGATAGTTATGTGTGTGTGTTATTCAAAATGTAAAGTTGTTTCAATTGTTATAAAAAATTGTGATCGAATCAGTTTATATATTTTCAGAAAAAACATCATAATCAATTTCCTAATCGATTATCGCGCTTCTTGTTTTTCTTGAATCTTCAAAATATAAGAACTAATCAATTTGAAAATCGATTCTTGTGAGGGTTCTTGAATCATGTGCATCCAATAGGTGTGTTTGTGTTATTCACTTAACATTTTGGTAATTTTCGTCCTCCATAGGCTTATACTTGTCAAATTACGGTTTTTAACAAATCTTGTGTGTCCAATAGGTGTGTTTGTGTCATTGGATGAACATTTAGGTCATTTTCGTCCCCGCAAGTCTTATTCTTGTCCAATTAGGGTTTTTAACCAATCTTTCTATTCAATCGGTGTGTTTGCGTCATTGGATGAATATTTAGGACATTTTCATCCTCCCAAGTCTTATTGTAGTCCAATTAGGGTTTTTAACCAATCTTGTGCATCCAATAGATGTGTTTGTGTCATTGGATGAATATTTAGTCATTCTTGTCCTCCAAAGTCATATTCTATTCCATTTAAGGTTATTAAGTAATCTTGTTCATCCAATAGGTGTGTTTGTGTCATTGGATGAACATTTAGATCATATTCGTCCTCCCAAGTCTTATTCTTGTCCAATTAGAGTTTTTAGCCAATCTTGTGCATCTGATAGGTGTATTTTTGTCATTTGATGAACATTTAGGTCATTTTCGTCTTCCCAAGTCTTATTCTTGTCGAATTAGGGTTTTTAACGAATCTTGTGCATCTAATAGGTGTGTTTGTGTCATTGGAAGTACATTGAGGTCATTTTCGTCTTCCCTAGGGTTATTCTTATCCAATTAGGGTTTTTAAGAAATCTTGTGCAACCAATAGGTGTGTTTGTGTCAATTGGACGAACATTTAGGTCATTTTTGTCCAATTAGGGTTTTTAACCAATTTTGTGCATCCAATAGATGTGTTTGTGTCGTTCGTCAAACATTTAGGTCATTTTTGTCTTCCATAGACTTATTCTTGTCCAATTAGGGTTTCTAACTAATCTTGTGCATCGAATAAGTTAATTTGTTTCATTGGATAAAGATTTTGGTTACTTTCGTCATCTCTAGGATCATTCTTATCCAATTAGGATTTTAAACTAATCATGTGCATCCAATTGGTGTGTTTGTGTCATTGGTCGAACATTTAGTTCATTTTCATCCTATCTAGGCTTATTCATGTCCAATTAGGGTTCTTTACCAATCTTGTGCATCGAATAAGTTCATTTGAGTCATTGGATTAACATTTAGATCATTTTCATCTTCCATAGGCTTAGTGTTGTCCAATAAGTTCATTTGTGTCATTGGATGAACATTTAGGTCATTTCCGTCCTCCCAAGTCTTATTCTGGTCGAATTAGGGTTTTTAACGAATCTTATGCATTTAATAGGTGTGTTTGTGTCATTGGAACAACATTTAGGTCATTTTCGTCTTCCCTAAGATTATTCTTGTCCAATTAGGGTTTTTAAGCAATCTTGTGCAACCAATAAGTTCATTTGTGTCGTTGGATTAACATTTAAGTCATTTTCGTCCTCCCTAGGCATATTCTTGTCCAATTAGGTTTTTTTAGCAATCTTGTGCAACCAATAAGTGTGTTTGTGTCTTTGGATGAACATTTAGGTCATTTTCGTCCTCCCTAGGCTTATTCTTGTTGAATTAAGGTTTTTAAACATTCTTGTGCATCCAATAAATTCATTTGTGTTGTTGGATTAACATTTCGGTCAATTTTGTCCTCCCTTGGTTTATTCATAACCATTTAGGGTTTTTAAGTCATTGGATGAAGATTTAGGTAATTTTTGTCCTCCTAAGTCTTACTCTTGTCCAATTAAGGTTATTAACCAATCTTGTGCATCCAATAGGTGTGTTTGTGCTATTGGATGAACATTTAGCTCATATTCGTCCTCCGTAGGCTTATTCTTGTCCAATTAGGGTATTTAAGCAATCTTGAGCATCTAATAAGTTCATTTTTGTCGTTGGATTAACATTTAGGTCATTTTCGTCCTCCCTAGGCTTATTCTTAACCAATTAGGATTTTGACCAATCTTGTGCATCCAATAGGTGTGTTTGTGTCATTGTATGAACATCTACGTCATTTTCATCCACCCTTGGCCTATTCTTGTCCAATTATGGTTTTCAAGGAATCATGTGCATCCTATAAGTTCATTTTTGTCGTTGGCATAACATTTAGGACATTTTCGTCCTCCCTATGATTATTCTTCTCCAATTAGGGTTTTTAAGCAATCTTGTGCATCCAATAAGTTCATTTGTGTCGTCCGATTAACATTTAGGTCATTTTCGTCCTCTCTAGACTTATTCTTTACCAATTAGGGTTTTTAACCAATCTTATGCATCCAATAGGTGTGTTTGTGTCATTGACTTAACATTTAGGTCATTTTCGTCGTCCCTAGGCTTATACCTGTCAAATTACGGTTTTTAACCACTCTTGTGCATCTAATAGGTGTGTTTGTGTCATTGGATCAACATTTAGGTCATTTTCGTCCCCGCAAGTCTTATTCTTGTCCAATTAGGGGTTTTAACCAATCTTTGTATTCAATAGGTGTGTTTGTGTCATTGGATGAATATTTAGGTCATTTTCATCATCCCTAGTCTTATTGTAGTTCAATTAGGGTTTTTAACCAATCTTGTGCATCCAATAGGTGTGTTTGTATCATTGGATGAATATTATGTTCATTCTTGTCCTTCCAAGTCTTATTCTTTTCCAATGAAGGTTATTAAGTAATCTGGTTCATCCAATAGGTGTGTTTGTGTCATTGGATGAACATTTGGGTCATATACATCCTCCCAAGTCTTATTCTTGTCCAATTAGGGTTTTTAGCCAATCTTGTGCATGTAATAGGTGTATTTGTGTCATTTGATGAACGTTTAGGTCATTTTCGTCTTCCCATGTCTTATTCTTGTCGAATTAGGGTTTTTAACGAATCTTGTGCATCTAATAGGTGTGTTTGTGTCATTGGAAGTACATCTAGGTCATTTTCGTCTTCCGTAGGGTTATTCTTGTTCAATTAGGGTTTTTAATAAATCTTGTGCAACCAATAGGTGTGTTTGTGTCATTGGATGAACATTTAGGTCATTTTCTTCCTCCCTAGGCATATTCTTGTCCAATTAGGGCATTTAAGCAATCTTGTGAATCCAATAATCATTTGTGTCATTGAATTAACCTTTAGGTTATTTTCATCCTCCCTAGGCTTATTCTTAACCAATTACGGCTTTTAATCAATCTTGTGTATCCAATAGGTGTGTTTGTGTCATTGGATGAATATTTAGGTTTCGTTCTCCCAAGTGTTATTCTTGTTCGGTTAAGGTTTTTAATCAATCTTGTTCATCCAATAAGTGTGTTTGTGTACATGGATGAACATTAAGGTCATTTTTGTCCTCCCTAGACCGATTCTTGTCCAATTAGGGTTTATAACTAATCTTGTGCATCCATAAGTTCATTTGTGTTGTTAGATTAAGATTTTGGTCAATTTTGTCGTCTATAGGATTATTCTTATCCAATTATGGTTTTTAACCAATCTTGTGCATCCAATAGATGTGTTTGTGTCGTTCGTCCAACATTTGGGTCATTTTCGTTCTCCCTATGCTTATTCTTGTTGAATTAAGGTTTTTAAGCAATCTTGTGCATCCAATAAATTCATTTGTGTTGTTTGATTAACATTTCGGTCATTTTCGTCCTCCCTAGGTTTATTCATAACCATTTATGGTTTTTAAGTCATTGGATGAAGATTTAGGTAATTTTTGTCCTCCTAACTCTTACTCTTGTCCAATTAAGCTTATTAACCAATCTTGTGCATCCAATAGGTGTGATTGTTTCATTGGATGAACATTTAGGTCATTTACGTCCTCCTGAGTCTTATTCTTATCCAATTAGGGGTTTTTACCAATCTTGTGCATCCAATAGGTGTGTTTGTGTTATTGGACGAACATTTAGGTCATATTCGTCCTCCATAGGCTTGTTCTTGTCCAATTAGGGTTTTTAAGCAATCTTGTGCATCCAAAAAGTTCATTTTTGTCGTTGGATTAACATTTAAGTCATTTTCGTCCTCCCTAGGCTTATTCTTAACCAATTAGGACTTTTAACCAATGTAGTGCATCCAATAGGTGTGTTTGTGTCATTGTATGAACATCTAGGTCATTTTCATCCTCCCTCGACTTATTCTTGTCCAATTAGGGTTTTAAAGGAATCTTGTGCATCCAATAAGTTCATTTTTGTCGTTGGCATAACATTTAGGTCATTTTCGTCCTCCCTAGGCTTATTCTTCTCCAATTAGGGTTTTTAAGAAATCTTGTGTGTTGGTGTGTATGACCTCAGTTTTATAGTAAAAATGCAGAATAATGCCTATTCTAACAATATGCGGAGCTGTTTAATAAATTCGAAATTTACTAAACACAAGATTAAACAAGGTCCCTAATAATTTATCCTAATGAATATCAAGCAATATCAATTAATGATTATATGGAGAAATGCATCAGAAACAATTATTACTCAAGATGTTGATTTTCATGCAATCATGTTAATACCATTAATCATGCAAAGTCACATAATACAGAATGTAAATCATGCATTCAATCAAAATCTAAAACATAATAATTGCAGAAATTTAAACGAGATAAGGGAAAGAAAAGTGTACGCAGATTTTTATACTAGTTCAGCCGCCTTGTGACGGCCTACATCCAGTCCTAAGATCGAACTTGATCTTAGCCTTTCCAATAGAACTTCTTAGAATCAGTTTACAGATTTTACACAGCGCCTCACCTCAATCTTAAACTATTGTCCCTTTTCTATCTTTCCCTCCCTGAATTCCCGAGTTTAAATCCCATAAACTCTACCAAGAATCCAGTCAAGTGTCTTCTTGTTGACAGCCCTCAACCCGGAAGAACACCACCAGTAAGAACTGGATTTTCTCAAAGTAATTTGGTTACAGAAATTGATTTACAGAAACTAAAACAGATCAATTTTACAAAGTTCTTGATCTTTCTTCTTCTCAAAGTAGTCTTTCTCACTTCAGTCTTTTTCAATCCTTATTGATCACAAATGTAGGTTGTTCATGGCTGAAAAAGATGTTCAAAAGTCATATCAGTGTGAGAAAGTTATTGACATATGATGTATACAAGTTCTTACGGTGGTATATGGTGTTTTTTTTTATGAATTGTTATGAGTATCATATGAGAAGAAGAGAGTGAAAGCAGTTTATATAGTTTCAGGAAAAACAACACATGAATCGATTTAATCAATCAATTCATTAAAGTTATAAAACATACTAATCGATTTACTAAATCGATTTCGCGAATCTTGTTTTTCTTGAATCTTGAAACTGCATATACTAATCGATTTAACTAATCCATTATTTTAAATGAGTTCTACAAACTTGGATGAATGTTCATATTTGAATCGATGTGCCTAATCGATTTGAAATGTTTTGTTCCAACAACGAGATCAAAACAATCGATTGGCTCATTCGATTCAAACCCCACATAGTCCTTAAGTCTTCTCTGTTTCTAAAACTTTTGTACCAATCGCTTTAGTCAATTGATTTCACTAGTTACAGGAGCAAAGTGATTTTCACAAATCGATTTGCCTAACTGATTTGACTAGTTACATAGAGTTGGCTTAAATCAAGGTAATTGATGTGTCTAATCGATTATAAACTTTAGTCTGAAGAACATTTCATCAGTTGGTTCATTCAATCGATTTACCAAGTCGATTGATGCCAAACTTATTTCAAAAGAAAAATATTAATGGATTGTGCTAATCGATTGTGTATGTCCCATACCATGATTATTTTAAAACTTCTTTTATGAAATCGATTTGCCAAACCGATTTGGGAAACATTTACTTGGTTCTGTAACTCTCACAATCGATTGTGTTAATCGACTTTAACAATCCAAATGTCCTTGTGATTGGAACAATCGATTAGCCACATTGATTAGGCCACAAATCAATATGCCACTGACTTGAACAATTATTTTCTATAAAATGGCCAATCGATGTGTCTAATCGATTTTAGACAATCAGTTTAGACCTGTGATACCAACAATCGATTTGCCAAATCGATTAGGCCACAAAACAGTATGCCATTGACTTGCAACCTTAATTTCCATTAAATGTGCACATCGATTTTTCTAATCGACTGCTCGTTTACTAAATTCACAATTACATACAACCCTATTACAAAATCGATTTTACTAATCAATTTGCTTAATGAATCTTCAAACTTTTGTTGATTTCTTGAGCTCCAAGCTATTGACTCATGTTTGTAGGGTTGAGTTGTTGTTTCTGAAATTTTTCTCAGTTCACAATGTCAGATTTATTTCATGATGTATGTTTGTCAATAATATCAAAAATAAACTTATGTCTAACAATCTCCCCCTTTTTGATTTAAGTGACAAACATGCAATTTTAACTTGAGAAACATTTCAAAGAAAGTCATTGTAATTACAACAGTATAGAGAAGCTCCCCCTAAATATGAGCAGTGGAGCTAACAAAAACATAACAGATCGTATAAGAGTAATTTGCAAAAAGCACTCGTATCAGATCCGTCAATATGTTATCAGATCAATCAATATCATATCAATTTGTCTAACAATATCAGACCATAACTCAAGTATATGTAACAGTATCAGATCAAAAAGAAATGCGACCATAAACTCAGATCAAAACACTAACATTATCATATTAGAACACAATATCAGAGTAACTGTCAGATCAAAACACTTCAAAAACACAGTATCAGAGTTAATATAAATGCAAGTTATAAATTTATATCCCCTTTGTCAGTTAAGTCAAAAAGAGGTAAAGGAGAGACGACTTAGAAGATTGCTCCCCCTATGTTGGTAGCAAAACTGAATACTGCTATCCACTGAAATCAGAACAGATTAGTAACAAGAGCAGTTTGTAAAACAAATTGTATTAGAGAAATTAAAGAAATGGATTATGGCACATAGTAGAGATCATTAAGATAAAATGCAACAGACAATTTTGATCATAAACTCAACGATTTATATATTCATTCACAAAAAAAAGTACATCCAACTAAAAAATTACATATAAAGGGCAGAATAAAATGCAAAACAACTAAGAAACTAAAATCCTAAACATCTAGAGTTGGCTGGCCCTCATTATTATCTAGGGAAGAGGTTGAGACCGCTGTATTACCCTCAGTAGGTGTCTTCTCAACATGAGGTTCAACATCGTCTAAGTGTGACAGAAGTGGTTCTTCAGTTGCTTGTCTTCCAATCTCAGCAACATCACTGAAAGACAATTTAATGCCTAGATGTTCCTGGATTGCTGCCACATCCTGTGCAACCAGGTTGAGGTCGGCGTTGACGCCTCCATTCTTGCATTTGACGCCTCCATTCTTGGCGTTGTGAGCTTCATGTGCTGCCATGAACTTCATGTGCTGCCATGAATTCCAGCAGTTTGGCAAGCACTTCTGAACTTGCTGGAACTGACTCAGCAGCTGGTGGTCCAGAATTTTGCTGAGCTTGTTCAGCATTGTTTTGAGGTCACTTCCAAATGTCGTTCACTCTGCGCAGCTGCATTTGGTTCACGATGGATTCACCAAATGTAAGAGTGGTCTTGGACATTTCTTCACCCTTGAACGATACCATGAAGTATTCAAGAATCTTTGTGATCAGCTAGGGGTAGGGAAATAGGAGCTTTCCCTGTCCAACTCATCTTGAGCTCTTTGCACAGACTCCACAGCAGCACGTTGTCCAACCGTTTGACAACAGCATGACTTCCGGACCTTGGGACAAGCATCCTTGTGAGTGCGTACATCAGCATCCGGTGCTGGACCTTCATTTGGCCGATTGGGAGTGAGACCGACTCGACAAACCCGTCAACCATCATGTCTTGGACTGCTGTTTGCCTCTCCAAGGTAGCCTCCCAGCCTTCATCAGCTCCATCGGCTTCGGTGCTGCAATCGACAGAGTTTCCATGATATGGCAGTCCCGATAGGTTCGAGAACTCCTCATAAGACATGGAAATTTTCTTTCCTTTCACCGTTGCTTTGAAGCCAGTATCTGTCGTCTTGAATGTAGAGTAGAAGGCTCGAATCAAGTTGGGATAAGAATCGAGCGAGCAGGATAGGAAATCTTCCAGCCCATGAAATCGAAGATTGTTTTGAAAAGTGAGACCATCATTGACAAAGTAAGAGAAGTCCAGTACATGAGCTTCTTGAATCTTCCTCTTTACAAAAGTAGGCGGCAGCTTAAACTCCTCAGCTGGTTTGTTCTGAGCAGCTGCTACTTTCGGTTGTGGCGTCGTTTTCTTCTGTGGAGTTGTCTTCTTCTGTGGTGTCGAAGAAGCATTCTTTTTCTTCTTTTTCTTTTGCGATATTTCTTTCATCGCATCAACTAATAGTTTCTCAGTTGGTGGTTCTTTCCGTTTCTTAGATTTTTCTTGCTCTATTGCAATGCCTTTTCCTTTATCTCTTGCTGCCATTTTGTGTGTAGGCACTGGAACGCATTTGGAAAGAGTAGGCGGAGGTGACGGAGTTCTTCCGCTTGAAGAAGATGACTGAGAAGGATTAGATGGTGAAGTTCTTTTGACTCTTGCCATTTTGAGTGTTTTGGAGAATTTGTCTGAAGTAGTATGAGTAAGATGGAGGTTGGTAAGGATCAAAATAGAGAAAAGGTAGTGATTTACAGAGGTTAGGATGCTGGAATAATGAAGAAATCGATGTTAGGGTTCGATTGCAACTGTTCCTTTTATACTACAGGGTATGCAAATCGATTGGTCCAATCGATTTAGTTACCGTTGCTGGGGAAGATGAAAAATCTAAGGCGTAACGGCTAGTAAAAAAGGCGTAATGGTCATAATAATAGTCGATTACCCTAATCGATTTTCATAGTTACTTAATCGATTGTTACAATCGATTTCGTATCAGTTTAGAGACGTTTAAAACAGTCCAGACAGGCATCCATCTCAGCATCGATTTCCCAAATCGATTCTTTTGAGTGAAAATCTCAATCAGGTTCAAATAATCAATTATCCCAATCGATTTTGAGTTTCCTCAGAAATCTTTCATATCAGTTCAGTATGGAACTTATCTCAGCATCGATTACCCTAATTGATCCTTTAAATGAAGATCTCAACCACATTTAAAACATTCGATTTTCCAAATCGATTTCGAGACAGAGTCTGGAGGAATTCTTCAAGTTTGAAGTCTTGGGCCAAACTAATCGATTGTCCACATCGATTCTTTAACCACTTTATCAAGAGGTCAGTCGAATTCCATAATCGATTGACATGGGAAAGTAAAAGCATCTGAAGCTTCCTGGGGAATGAAAAATCGACTTACCAAATCGATTTCGAGTGTCTAATTTGAGAAAATAGACATATTATGGGTCAAATCGACTTAGGCAATCGATTTTATAAAGACATTTTCCTGTGTATCCACAGGATAATCGATTTAACTAGTCGATTAGACACATAAATCAAATCTCACTAGGATCTATGATGCCTTGTTTCATCCTAATGTGAAGGAAGCTGTCCTTTGGCAATGCTTTGGTGAATATGTCTGCTAACTGCTCAGTTGTGTTAACATACTCTAACTTGATATTTCCACACTAAAACTGATCTCGGATGAAATGATGCCGAATTTCGATATGTTTGGTTCGGGAATGCATAACTGGGTTCTTAGTGATATTGATCGCACTTGTGTTGTCGCACAAGATGGGAACAGTTCCTAAGTCCACACCAAAATCTAACAGGTGCTGTTTCATCCACATGATATGGGCACAGCAACTTCCAGCTGCAATGTACTCAGCTTCAGCTGTTGACAATGCAATGCTGGTTTGTTTCTTGCTGAACCAAGATACAAGGGAATTGCCTAGTAAGTGACAAGTACCTGAGGTACTTTTCCTATCCAGTTTGCATCCAGCAAAGTCTGAATCCGAATAACCAACTAAAGAACATGTTGATCCCTTAGGATACCACAAGCTGAGATTCCTAGTTCCAACTAAATACCTGAAAATCCTCTTAACTTCACTAAGGTGAGACTCCTTAGGATTGGATTGGTATCTCGCACACATGCAAACACTGAACATAATGTCAGGCCTGCTTGCTGTGAGATAGAGCAATGATCCTATCACGCCTCTATATCTAGTAACATCCATTTGTTTGCCTAACTCATCTCTATCTAAAAGATTTCCTTGGCTCATTGGAGTATCAATGGACATGAAGTTAACAAAGGAGAATTTCTTTATCAAATCATTACAATATTTTGTTTGACTAATGAAAATGCCTTGCTTGCTTTGGTTAATTTGAAATCCCAAGAAATATGATAGTTCACCCATCATTGACATTTCAAATTGACCTTTCATCAAGTTTTCAAAATCATTGCACAACTTATTGTTTGTAGATCCAAAGATTATGTCATCAACATAAACTTGGAACCACAAGATGTCATTTTCATTAGTTTTGATGAAAAGTGTCTTGTCAACATTTCCTCTTAAAAAGTTTTGTTTAATAAGGAAATTGTTGAGCTTCTCATACCAAGCTCTTGGAGCTTCTTTCAACCCATTGAGGGCTTTTGTTAGCTTGTACACATGATTAGGAAAATTAGGATTTTCAAAACCAGGTGTTTGGCTAACAAAAACTTTCTCTTGGATGTCACCATTGAGAAAGGCACTTTTAACATCCATTTGATAAAGCTTAAAGTCCCTTATACATGCATAAGCATGTAGAATTCTAATGGCTTCTAACCTAGCTATAGGGGCATAGGTTTCATCAAAATCTATTCTCTCTTCTTGATTGTAACCCTTGGCCACTAATCTAGCTTTGTTTCTAGTGATGTCTCCATTCTCATCTAGTTTGTTCCTAAACACCCATCTAGTTCCTATGATGTGCTTATTTTCTGGTTTAGGTATTAGCTGCCACACCTTGTTTCTCTCAAATTGGTTTAACTCCTCTTGCATAGCTAGTATCCACTCACTATCTAGTAAGGCTTCCTTAATGTTCTTAGGTTCAATCTGAGATACAAAGGTTGTAAGGTTACAAAAATGTCTAAGGTTTCCTCTAGTTGCCACTCCTTTAGAGATGTCACCTATGATGTTATCTATGGGATGGTTTCTATTGAACTTCCACTCCGTAGGTAACTCATCTACTCTAATAGGTTCAACACAGTCACTGTTGGTTAGAGGTGTAGTTTCCTTTGGTTCTATAGGTTCAGATTCTATAACATCATCCAAGGAAGCATCAACAATAGGAGGAGTATTGTTCAAGTTTTCTTTAAAAAGTTCATCAAACTTCACATGAACTGACTCTTCTATTGTTTTGGTTCTCTTGTTATTGATTCTATAGGTTTTGCTAGTTTGGGAATAACGTAGGTGTTCTTTGCCATTGTTCAATACAACGCACTTACAACCAAAAATTCTAAAGTTGGAAATATTAGGCTTTCTACCCTTGTTCAACTCATAAGGAGTTTTCCTAAGTATTGGCCTAATCAAAACCTTGTTGACAACATGTGTGGCAGTGTTAATCGCATCAGCCCAGAAATACTTCGGAGTATTTGAATCTTTCTGCATGGTCCTAGCTAACTCCTCTAAAGATCTATTTTTCCTTTCCACTACACCATTTTGTTGTGGTGTCCTAGGGGCTGAATACATGTGATGAATGACATTCTGTTCACAATAATTATCAAAGGCATCATTTTGGAATTCACCTCCATGATCACTTTTGATAGACAATACTTTCTAACTTGTTTCGTTTTGTACTAAGTTTGCAAATTTTTGGAAAACAGAAAATGCATCACTTTTATGAGTCAGAAAATAGGTCCAAGTGAATCTAGAATAGTCATCTATTAACACGAATCCATACAGGTTACCTCCAAAACTTCTAACTTGGGATGGTTCAAACAAATCCATGTGGATAAGTTGCAAAACCCTATTGGTTTTGACCATGTCTATTGGGGGAAAAGAAGACTTGACCAGCTTACTTCTCTCACAAGAATCACATAACCTATCCATAGCAAACTTTCTATTTGGAAGACCTATGACTAACTGTTTGCTAACCAGTCTATTCAAATGATCTATATGAATGTGTGCAATATGTTTATGCCATAACCATGTCTCATCAGCATTTGATAATAAGCAACAAACAAAATTAGCAGGCATAGCAGTTAAATCTAGCATGTAAATGTTGTTACCTCTATCACCTACCAATTTCATACTTTTATCATTTTTGTTCTCAATTATGCAAGAAAGTGGTGAAAAGCTTACTTGGAAACCATTGTCACACAGCTGACTTATACTTAGAAGGTTATGTTTCAGCCCTTCCACGTATAAGACATTTTTAATTATAGCAGTTGATTCACTGCCAATGTTACCTTCACCACAGATCTTGCCCTTGTTATTATCGCCGTACTTTACAAATCCGCCTTCTATTAGGCATAGGAACAGGAACATTGACTTGTCCCCTGTCATATGCTTTGAGCATCCACTATCAAGATACCATTGGTGTTTAGTGGATCTCAAGCATACCTGCAATAAAATCAGAATTTCAATTTAGGTCCCCAATGTAAATTGGGTCCTGGGGGGGTCAGTTTCAACATCTTGTGTCTTAATCTTCCAAATCTGTTTACATCCTCTGTTGGCAAGTTTTTTTAATTTTCAATTGTATACAAAATATCCTTTTTTACAACAAAAATGACAAGTGACAGCAGAGGATGCATACTATTTTGATTTGACCAAGACATTATGCATATAATTAAATTTACCAAATTTATGGTTATGCTTAACATTGCCATATCCTATGCCATGTTTATTCCTATTCTGATTTGCATGCATATTTTGTTTAAATCCAAGTCCAGATTTTATATTCACATTTCTCTAATTGCTAAGAATGACATTCAGTTTAATCTTACTACTTGAAAGCTTCAATAAATCATACTTCAACAATGCAACAGAATTCTCAAGTTCAATGCATCTTGCAGATTTATCATGCGAGTCCTTTTTTAATTGCTCACATAAGTCCTCAATGTTCCTATAATCATTTTTCACTTGGTCATGCAACATACATTGTTGTTTAAGCATTTTCTTAGTGCTAACTAACTGCTTAACAGATTTAACATATTCATCATGCAGTTCATTAAATGCATCTTGCAGTTCATCAAAAGAAGGATTATATTGAGAACTTACCTCACTTTCTGATTCAGAATTTGTGTTAGCCATAAGACATAGATTTGCTTCTTTAGTTTCAGAAGATGTAGAAGATTCTTCATTGTCATTCCATGCAATATATGCTTTTCTGTTTTTCTGAACTGGTTCCTTGCCTTTAGTTTTGGAATTTATGTTTTTGTTCTGCAACTTGTAACAATCAGCCTTTAGGTGACCAGTTTTTCCACACTCATAGCATGTGATTGTCTTATTGTCATTGTTCTTCGAATTGGATTGTTTTCTGAATTTAATGTCTTTCTTTTTCAGAAATTTCTTAAACTTTTTGACAAGCAACCCAAGTTCAGGCTCCTCATCATCCTCACTGCTAGATTCATCTGAGCTGCTCTCATGTTCAGATTTAGAATGATGTGTTTGGGCTTTCAATGACAATCCTTTTCGTTTTCTGTCAAATTGCTCAGCTTCATTGAGTCTGTGTAATTCCATTTCATGCTCCCTCAGCTTTCCAAACAATGTAGTTGTTGTCATACTTCCTAGATCCTTTGATTTTGCAATGGCAGTGATTTTTGGTTGCCATTCTCTAGTCAAACACCTCATCACCTTGCAAATTTGCTGATCATTATTAATCTCCTTGCCTAAGGCATTTAGGTTGTTGACTATGTGCGTAAACCGGGTCTGCATGTCGTTTACTGAGTCTTCTTTCTTCATGCTAAACAGTTCGTACTCGTGCATGAGAGTATTTATTCGAGCTCTCTTTACATTTGTGGTTCCTTCATGCGTCTGCTGAAGTGTGTCCCACATTTGTTTTGTTGTCTTGCAATTTGAGACTCTGAAGAATTCATCATGTCTCAAGGCTACAGTTATAATGTTCTTGGCTTTGGCGTTGTACCCAACATTCTTTTTGTCATCCTCAGACCAGTCACTTTTAGGTTTTAGGATTGTTGTTTCACCAGTACCTGCTATGGTTGGCACAAAAGGTCCATTTTCTACAACATCTAAAATGTCAATACCACTAGCTTCAAGAAAAATAAGCATGCGTTGTTTCCAATACATGTATGCGGCCCTGTTAAAGGCAGGGGGCCTAGCTAATGACGCACCCTCTCCTAGGAAATCAGAGGTCATGATCCTTTTTTTGGGAAAAACAGCTCTAGTAAAAAGGCAGGCTCTTGATGCCAATTGTTGGTGTGTATGACCTCAGTTATATAGTAAAAATGCAGAATAATGCCTATTCTAACAATATGCGCAGCAGTTGAATAAATTCGAAATTTACTAAACACAAGATTAAACAAGGTCCCTAATAATCAATCCTAATGAATATCAAACAATATCAATTATTGATTATATGGAGAAATGCATCAGAAACAATTATTACTCAAGATGTTGATTTTCATGCAATCATGTTAATACCATTAATCATGCAAAGTCACTTAATAAAGAATGTAAATCATGCATTCAATCAAAATCAAAAACATAATAATTGCAGAAATTTAAACGAGATAAGGGAAAGAAAAGTGTACGCAGATTTTTATATTGGTTCAGCCGCCTCGTGACGGCCTACATCTAGTCCTAAGATCGAACTTGATCTTAGCCTTTCCAATAGAACTTCTTAGAATCAATTTACAGATTTTACACAGCGCCTCGCCTCAATATTAAACTATTCTCCCTGATCTATCTTTCCCTCCCTGAATTCCCGAGTTTCAATCCCATAAACTCTACCAAGAATCCAGTCAAGTGTCTTCTTGTTGACAGCCCTCAACCCAGAAGAACACCACCAGTAAGAACTGGATTTTCTCAAAGTAATTTGGTTACAGAAATTGATTTACAGAAACTGAAATAGATCAATTTTACAAAGTTCTTGATCTTTCTTCTTCTCAAAGCAGTCTTTCTCACTTCAGTCTTTTTCAATCCTTATTGATCACAAATGTAGGTTGTTCATGGCTGAAAAAGATGTTTAAAAGTCATATCAGTGTGAGAAAGTTATAGGCATATGATGTATACAAGTTATTACAGTGGTATATGGTGTTTGTTGTTATGAATTGTTATGAGTATCATATGAGAATAAGAGAGTGAAAGCAGTTTATATAGTTTCAGGAAAAACAACACATGAATCGATTTAATCAATCAATTCATTAAAGTTATAAAACATACTAATCTTGAAACTGCATATACTAAATCGATTTCGCGAATCTTGTTTTTCTTGAATCTTGAAACAGCATATACTAATCGATTTAACTAATCGATTATTTTAAATGAGTTCTTCAGACATGGATGAATGTTCATATTTGAATCGATGTGCCTAATCGATTTGAAATGTTTTGTTCCAATAACGAGATCAAAACAATCGATTGGCTCATTCGATTCAAACCCTCACATAGTCCTTAAGTCATCTCTATTTCTAAAACTATTGCACCAATCGCTTTAGTTAATCAATTTCACTGGTTACAGGAGCACAGTGATTTTCACAAATTGATTTGCCTAACCGATTTGACTAGTTACAGAGAGTTGGCTTAAATCAAGGTAATCGATGTGTCTAATCGATTATAAACTTAAGTCTGAAGAACATTTCATTAGTTTGTTCATTCAATCGATTTACCAAGTCGATTGATGCCAAACTTATTTCAAAAGAAAAATATTAATGGATTGTGCTAATCGATCGTGTATGTCCCAGACCAAGATTATTTTAAAACTTCTTCTATGAAATCAATTTGCCCAACCGATTTGGGAAACATTTACTTGGTTCAATAACTCTCACAATCGATTGTGTTAATCGACTTTAACAATCCAAATGTCCTTGTGATTGGAACAATCGATTAGCCACATCGATTAGGCCACAAATCAGTATGCCACTGACTTGAACAATTATTTTCAATAAAATGGCCAATCGATGTGTCTAATCAATTTTAGACAATTAGTTTAGACCTGTGATACCTACAATCGATTTGCCAAATCGATTAGGCCACAAAACAGTATACCATTGACTTGCAACCTTAATTTCCATTAAATGTGCACATCGATTTGTCTAATCGACTGCTCGTTTACTAAATTCACAATTACATACAACCCTATTACAAAATCGATTTTAATAATCAATTTGCTTAATGAATCTTCAAACTTTAGGTCATTTTCATCCTCCCAAGTCTTATTCTAGTCCAATTAGGGTTTTTAACCAAGCTTGTGCATCCAATAGGTGTGTTTGTGACATTGGATGAATATTTTGTTCATCCAATAGGTGTTATTGTGTCTTTTGATGAACATTTAGGTCATATTCGTCCTTGAAGGTCTTATTCTTGTCCAATTAGGGTTTTTAGCCAATCTTGTGCATCAAATAGGTGTATTTGTGTCATTTGATGAACATTTAGGTCATTTTCATCTTCCCAAGTCTTATTCTTGTCGAATTACGTTTTTTAATGAATCTTGTGCATCTAATAGGTGTGTTTGTGTCATTGGAAGTACATTTAGGTCATTTTCGTCTTTCCTAGAGTTATTATTGTCCAATTAGAGTTTTTAAGAAATCTTGTGCAACCAATAGGTGTGTTTGTGTCATTGGATGAACATTTAGGTTATTTTCGTCATCCCTAGGCATATTCTTGTCCAATTATGGCTTTTAAGCAATCTTGTGAATCCAATAATCATTTGTTTCATTGAATTAACATTTAGGTTATTTTCGTCCTCCCTAGGCTTATTCTTAACCAATTACGGCTTTTAATCAATCTTGTGCATCCAATAGGTGTGTTTGTTTCATTGGATAAATATTTAGGTTTCGTTCTCCCAAGTGTTATTCCTATCCGGTTAAGGTTTTCAATCAATCTTGTTCATCCAATAAGTGTGTTTGTGTCAATGGATGAACATTTAGGTCATTTTCGTCCTCCCTAGACTGATTCTTGTCCGATTAGGGTTTCTAACTAATCTTGTGCTTCCAATAAGTTCATTTGTGTCAATAGATTAAGATTTAGGTCAATTTTGTCGTCTCTAGGATTATTCTTATCCAATTTGGGTTTTTAACCAATCTTGTGCATCCAATAGTAGTGTTTGTGTCAATGGCTGAACATTTAGGACATTTTTGTCCAATTAGGGTTTTAAACCAATCTTGTGCATCAAATAGATGTGTTTGTGTCGTTTGTTCAACATTTAGGTCATTTTTGTCCTCCCTAGACTTATTCTGGTGCAATTAGGTTTTCTAACTAATCTTGTTCATCCAATAAGTTCATTTGTGTCATTGGATAAAGATTTAGGTTATTTTCGTCGTCTCTAGGTTCATTCTTATCCAATTAGGGTTTTAAACCAATCTTGTGCATCCAATAGGCGTGTGGGTGTCATTGGTCGAACATTTAGTTCATTTTCATCCTATCTAGGCTTTTTCTTGTCCAATTATGGTTCTTTACCAATCTTGTGCATCCAATAAGTTCATTTGTGTCATTGGATTAACATTTAGGTCATTTTCGTCTTCCCTAGGCTTAGTGTTGTCCAATTAGGGTTTTTAAGCAATCTTATACATCCAATAAATTCATTTGTGTCGTTGGATTCATATTTAAGTCATTTTCGTCCTCCCTAGGCATATTCTTGTCCAATTAGGGTTTTTTTAGCAATCTTGTGCAACTAATAAGTGTGTTTGTGTCTTTAAATGAACATTTAGGTCATTTTTGTCCTCCGTAGGCTTATTGTTGTCGAATTAAGGTTTTTAAGCAATCTTGTGGGTCCAATAAATTCATTTGTGTTGTTGGATTAACCTTTCGGTCATTTTCGTCCTCCATTGGTTTATATATAACCATTTAGGGTTTTTAAGTCATTGGGTGAAAATTTAGGTAATTTTTGTCCTCTTAAGTCTTAATCTTGTCCTATTAAGGTTATTAACCAATCTTGTGCATCCAATAGGTGTGTTTGTTTCATTGGATGAACATTTAGGTCATTTACGTCATCCCGTGTCTTATAATTATCCAATCAGGGTTTTTAACCAATCTTGTGCATCCAATAGGTGTGTTTGTGTTATTGGATGAACATTTAGGTCATATTCGTCCTCCGTAGGCTTAATCTTGTCCCATTAGGGTTTTTAAGCAATCTTGTGCATCCAATAAGTACATTTTTGTCGTTGGATTAACATTTAGGTCATTTTCGTCCTCCCGAGGCTTATTCTTAACCAATTAGGATTTTTAACCAATCTTGTGCATCCAATAGGTGTGTTTGTGTCATTGTATGAACATCTAGGTCATTTTCATCCTCCCTTGGCTTATTCTTGTCCAATTAGGGTTTTAAAGGAATCTTGTGCATCCAATAAGTTCATTTTTGTCGTTGGCATAACATTTAGGTCATTTTTGTCCTCCCTAGGCTTATTCTTGTCCAATTAGGGTTTTTAAGGAATCATTTGCATCCAATAAGTTCATTTTTGTCGTTGGATTAACATTTAGGTCATTTTCGTCCTTCCTAGACTTATTCTTAACCAATTAGGGTTTTTAGCCAATCTTGTGCATCCAATAGGTGTGTTTGTGTCATTGACTTAACATTTAAGTCATTTTCATCCTCCCTAGGTTTATACTTGTCAAATTACGGTTTTTAACCATTCTTGTGCGTCCAATAGGTTTGTTTGTGTCATTGGATGAACATTTAGGTCATTTTCGTCCCCGTAAGTCTTATTGTTGTCCATTTAGGGTTTTTAACCAATATTTATATTCAATAGGTGTGTTTGTGTCATTGGATGAATATTTAGGTCATTTTCATCTTCCCAAGTCTTATTCTAGTCCAATTAAGGTTTTTGACCAATCTTGTGCATCCAATAGGTGTGTTTGTGTCATTGGTTGAATATTTAGTTCAGTCTTGTCCTCCCAAGTCTTATTCTTTTCCATTTAAGGTTAATAAGTAATCTTGTTCATCCAATATGTGTGTTTGTGTCACTAGATGAACATTTAGGTCATATTCGTCCTCCCAAGTCTTATTCTTGTCCAATTAGGGTTTTTAGCCAATCTTTTGCTTCTAATAGATGTATTTGTGTCATTTGATGAACATTTAGTATATTTTCGTCTTCCCAAGTCTCATTCTTGTCGAATTAGGGTTTTTAACGAATCTTGTGCATCTAATAGGTGTGTTTGTGTCATTGGAAGTACATTTAGGTCATTTTTGTCTTCCCTAGGGTTATTCTTGACCAATCAGGGTTTTTAAGAAATCTTGTGCAACCAATAGGTGTGTTTGTGTCATTGGATGAACATTTAGGTCATTTTCGTTCTCCTTAGGCATATTCTTGTCCAATTAGGGCTTTTAAGCAATCTTGTGAATCCAATAATCATTTGTGTCATTGATTTAACCTTTAGGTTATTTTCGTCCTCCCTAGGCTTATTCTTAACCAATTACGACTTTTAATCAATCTTGTGCATCCAATATGTGTGTTTGTGTCATTGGATGAATGTTTAGGTTTCGTTCTCCCAAGTGTTATTCTTGTCTTCTTAATGTTTTTAATCAATCTTGTTCATCCAATAAGTGTGTTTGTGTCAATGGATGAACATTTAGGTCATTTTCGTCCTTCCTAGAATGATTCTTGTCCAATTAGGGTTTCTAACTAATCTTGTGCATCCAATAAGTTCATTTGTGTCATTAGATTAAGATTTACGTCTATTTTTTCGTCTCTAGGATTATTCTTATCCAATTAGGGTTTTTCACCAATCCTGTGTTTCCAATAGGTGTGTTTGTGCCATTGGATGAACATTTAGGTCATTTTAGTCCAATTAGGGTTTTTAACCAATCTTGTGCATCCAATAGATGTGTTTGTGTCATTCTTTCAACATTTAATTTATTTTTGTCCTCGATAGACTTATTCTTGTCCAATTAGGGTTTCTAACTAATCTTGTGCATCAAATAAGTTCATTTGAGTCATTGGATAAAGATTTAGTTTATTTTCGTCATCTCTAGGATCATTCTTGTCCAATAGGTTTATTCATAGGTTTATTCATAACCAATTAGGGTTTTTAAGTCATCGGATGAAGATTTAGGTAATTTTTGTCCTCCTAAGTCTTACTCTTGTCCAATTAAGGTTATTAACCAATCATGTGCATCCAATAGGTGTGATTGTTTCATTGGATGAACATTTAGGTCATTCAAGTCCTCCCGTGTCTTATTCTTATCCAATTAGGGTTTTTAACCAATCTTGTGCATCCAATAGGTGTGTTTGTGTTATTTGATGAACATTTAGGTCATATTCGTCCTCCATAGGCTTATTCTTGTCCAATTAGGGTTTTTAAGCAATCTTGTGGATCCAATAAGTTCATTTTTGTCGTCGGATTAACATCTAGGTCATTTTCGTCCTCCCTTGGCATATTCTTAACCAAATAGGATTTTTAACCAATCTTGTGCGTCCAATAGGTGTGTTTGTGTCATTGTATGAACATCTAGGTCATTTTCATCCTCCCCTTGCTTATTCTTGTCTAATTAGGGTTTTTAAGGAAGCTATTGCATCCAATAAGTTCATTTTTGTCGTTGGCATAACATTTAGGTCATTTTCGTCCTCCCTAGGCTTATTCTTCTCCAATTAGGGTTTTTAACCAATCTTGTGCATCCAATAGGTGTTTTTGTGTCATTGACTTAACATTTAGGTCAATTTCATCCTCCCTAGGCTTATTCTTAACCAATTAGGGTTTTTAACCAATCTTGTTCATCCAATAGGTGTGTTTGTGTCATTGACTTAACATTTAGGTCATTATCATCCTCCCTAGGCTTGCACTTGTCAAATTACGGTTTTTAACCAATCTTGTGCATCCAATAGGTGTGTTTGTGTCATTGGATGAACATTTAGGTCATTTTCGTCCCCGCAAGTCTTATTGTTATCCAATTAAGGTTTTTAACCAATATTTGTATTCAATAGATGTGTTTGTGTCATTGGATGAATATTTAGGTCATTTTCATCCTCCCAAGTCTTATTCTAGTCCAATTAGGGTTTTTTTTACCAATCTTGTGCATCCAATAGGTGTGTTTGTGTCATTGGATGAATATTTAGTTCATTCTTGTCCTCCCAAGTCTTATTGTTTTCCAATTAAGGTTAATAAGTAATCTTGTTCATCCAATAGGTATCTTTGTGTTATTGGATGAACATTTAGGTCATATTCGTCCTCCCAAGTCTTATTCTTGTCCAACTAGTTTTTTTAGGCAATCTTGTGCATCTAATAGGTGTATTTGTGTCATTTGATGAACATTTAGGTCATTTTCGTCTTCCCAAGTCTTATTCTTGTCGAATTAGGGTTTTTAACGAATCTTTTGCATCTAATAGGTGTGTTTGTGTCATTCGAAGTACATTTAGGTCATTTTTGTCTTCCCTAGGGTTATTCTTGACCAATCAGGGTTTTTAAGAAATCTTGTGCAACCAATAGGTGTGTTTGTGTCATTGGATGAACATTTAGGTCATTTTCGTCCTTCCTTAGAATATTCTTGTCCACTTAGGGCTTTTAAGCAGTCTTATGAATCCAATAATCATTTGTGTCATTGAATTAACATTTAAGTTATTTTCGTCCTCCCTAGGCTTATTCTTAACCAATTACGGCTTTTAATCAATCTTATGCATCCAATAGGTGTGTTTGTGTCATTGGATGAATATTTAGGTTTTGTTCTCCCAAGTGTTACTCTTGTCTTGTTAAGGTTTTTAATCAATCTTGTTTATCCAGTAAGTGTGTTTGTGTCAATGGATGAACATTTAGGTCATTTTTGTCCTCCCTAGACTGATTCTTGTCCAATTAGGGTTTCTAACTAATCTTGTGCATCAAAGAACTTCATTTGTCGTTAGATTAAGATTTAGGTCTATTTTGTCGTCTCTAGGATTATTCTTATCCAATTAGGGTTTTTCACTAATCTTGTGCTTCCAATAGGTGTGTTTGTGCTATTGGATGAACATTTAGGTCATTTTAGTCCAATTAGGATTTTTAACCAATCTTGTGCATCCAATAGATGTGTTTGTGTTGTTCTTTCAACATTTAGGTCATTTTTGTCCTCCCTAGACTTATTCTTGTCTAATAAGGGTTCCATAACTAATCTTGTGCATTCAATAAGTTCATTTGTGTCAATGGAAAAATGTTTAGGTTATTTTCGCCGTCTCTAGGGTCATTCTTATCCAATTAGGGTTTTAAACCAATCTTGTGCATCCAATAGGTGTGTTTGTGTCATTGGATGAACATTTAGGTCATATTCGTCCTCCCAAGTCTTATTCTTGTCCAATTAGGCTTTTTAGCCAATCTTGTGCATCTAATAGGTGTATTTGTGTCATTTGATGAACATTTAGGTCGTTTTCGTCTTCCCTAGGCTTAGTGTTGTCCAATTAGGGATTTTAGCCAATCTTGTGCATCTAATAGGTGTATTTGTGTCATTGGATGAACATTTAGGTCATTTTCGTCCTGCCAAGTCTTATTCTGGTCGAATTAGGGTTTTTAATGAATCTTACGCATTTAATAGGTGTGTTTGAGTCATTGGAAGAACATTTAGGTCATTTTCGTCTTCCTTAGTCTTATTCTTGTCCAATTAGGGTTTTTAAGTAATCTTGTGCATCCAATAACTTCATTTGTGTCGTTGGATTAACATTTAAGTCATTTTCGTCCTCCCTAGGCATATTCTTGTCCAATTATGGTTTTTTAGCAATCTTGTGCAACCAATAACTGTGTTTGTGTCTTTGGATGAACATTTAGGTCATTTTCGTCCTCCCTAAGCTTATTCTTGTCGAATTAAGGCTTTTAAGCAATGTTGTGCATCCAATAAATTCATTTGTGTTATTGGATTAACATTTCGGTCATTTTCGTCGTCCCTAGGTTTATTCATAACCAATTAGGGTTTTTAAATCATCGGTTGAAGATTTAGGAAATTTCTGTCCTCCTAAGTCTTAATCTTGTCCAATTAAGGTTATTAACCAATCTTGTTTATCTAATAGGTGTGTTTGTTTCATTGGATGAACTTTTAGGTCATTTACGTCCGCCCGTGTCTTATTCTTATCCAATTAGGGTTTTTAACCAATCTTGTGCATCCAATAGGTGTGTTTGTGTCATTGGATGAATATTTAGTTCATTCTTGTCCTCCCAAGTCTGATTCTTTTCCTATTAAGTTTAATAAGTAATCTAGTTCATCCAATAGGTGTGTTTGTGTCATTGGATGAAAATTTAGGTCATAATCGTCCTCCCAAGTCTTATTGTTGTCCAATTAGGCTTTTTAGCCCATCTTGTGCATCTAATAGGTGTATTTGAGTCATTTGACGAACATTTGGGTCATTTTAGTCTTCCCAAGTATTATTCTTGTCGAATTAGGGTTTTTAACGAATCTTTAGCATCTAATATGTGTGTTTGTGTCATTGGAAGTACATTTATGTCATTTTCGTCATCCCTAGGGTTATTCTTGTCCTATTAGGGTTTTTAAGAAATCTTGTAAGACCCATAATTTTAAATTACACTTTATGTATTTTAGTGTATTTTTGGTATTGAACTCGGAGGCTTTTTAGCCAAGTTATTAATATTTTTTGAGCTTAAATGCCCAAAAATATATTTTGATACCTGATTAGAATTACTCGTCGATAAATAAATTAAATTAACTGCGGTGAATCTTTTGCGAAGAGTTTAATGCGTTATGGGTGAAAGGGTAATTCAATAAATATCTAAAGATTTGGAGATATTTGTTAATTATTATTAACAAATATATATATATATATATATATATATATATATATGTTTATATATAAAGAAATGGGAAGGAAAGAAAAAGGGAGAAAGGAACAACAAAGGAAAGAAAGAGAAAGGAGAGAAAAGCAAAATTTTCCATCTTCTTCCTCCCCTGCTGCCTCACGTGTTCACTTTCTTCCTTTCCACCATTGTTGCTCGTTTTTGCTTTCTTTTCTTTCCTTTGAGTTCGAAATTGATAGTGGGTGATAGGACAAGGATTTCTCAACTTCACTCTTCACCTTTGATTCGAAAACAAAGAAAAACGGAATTAGGGATTCAAACACAAATCTCCCCGTTTCACCTAGATCTAAGCTTCGTTTCAAGAAGTGATAGAAAGGAAGGTTGCTCACCTCCGTGCTACGGTGCTAGTGGACCAATTTTCGAAGCGGCGTTGCGAGCGGAGATTCTACCAGACTTGCTCACGGTACCGTAATCGAACGAAAAAGCTAAAGTGAAGGTAAGGGCTCCTTCCAAACTTTTAGTTTGCATTTAGGGACTTACTTGTGGTTGTGAGGAAAAGACTTTTGTTAGGGTTAGATTATTGATTTGGGAAAATGTATCTGAGGCTTTATGGGTAAAATCATAGAGTTAGGTTTTGGTTATATTGATGAATGTTTCGTGGTGAATGAATTTAAACTCTTTTATGTATGATTTTGAGTAAATGAAACTTGTGTGTTTGAGGGGTGGATTGTGTTGATTTGTGTTCGTTGATTTTGACGTGTTCTTAATTGATACTGATGAAATTTGATATGTGTTTTGTGTGGTTTGTGTGGAAAAATGATTTGGTGTGAATTATAGACTGAATGTGAAAGTATGTTTGAGTTTGTTCTGTGTGGAATTTGAAAACCATTAAGTTAAACGAGTTTTAAGAATGGGGAATCTCTTAGTGTCTCGTTTACATAATGTGAGTTTGTGAAAATCGTTTAAGTTAAATGAGAATTAAGAATGGGGAATCTCTTAATGTCTTGTTTACTTAATGTTGTTTTGAAAATCGTTGAAGTTAACTGGGCGTTAAGAATGGGGAATCTCTTAATGTCTTAGTTACTTAATGTTGTTTGAAAATCGTTTAAGTTAATTGAGCGTTAAGAATGGGGAATCTCTTAATGTCTTGGTTACTTAATGTTTGTTTTTGAAAATGGTTCCAGTGAAATGAGTATTAAGAAAGGGGAATCTCTTAATGACTTGTTTACTGAATGTTTTGTTGTGGAAATCGTTTAAGTCAAAAGTATATTAAGAATGGGGAATCTCTTAATATGTCTGTTGCTTAATGTTTTGGTGTGAAAATCGGTTAAGTAAATGAGTAATAAAAATAGGGAATCTTTTGAAATCTGCATTTACTTAACGCATGTTGTGAATGGAGTTAGTGTATGGTCATGCATTTCATTTGGTAAATTGTGCTGACCTGTGACAGGTGGCATCTCGGTAAACTGTACTGACCCGTGATAGGTGGTACGTTTACGATTTACTTTTTGGTAAGTTGTGCGGACCCGTGATAGGTGGCACCTCGGTAAATAGTACTGACCCGTGATAGGTGGTACATTTACGATTTACGCTTTTTAGTAAATCGTGCTGACCCGTGATAGGTGGCACCTCGGTAATTGGTACTTTGGCCTGCGATAGGTGGTACAATTATGATTTACGGCCCTTCAAGGAGGGTTTTGGTTTGGAATTCCGAGTCCATGCATTTTGGCATATACGCATTGCATTAAGGTGCTTGGCACACGAGTCATGTTTGATTCAAATTCATGAATGTGATGATTTTGCTAAGTGTTATGTGTTGAAATTATGTGTAAGTGTGTCTGATGTAAACTTATGATTTTGATGATTTTACTATGTGTTATGTATTGAACATCGTGTGAAAGTATGACGGATTGTAAAACTATTTCGAAGCCCATTATGTCGTGGTGATTGTGTGGGAATTGCTAAGTGTTAAGATTTGGAGTTGTGTATGAATGTGATTGAGTTAGTTTATGTATTTTTGGAAGAATATGCAGGGAAATCGATTTCCCAATCGATTGGATGAGTTACAGGGACTTCCCTAATTTGACATAATCGATTTGCCAATCGATTTTATATTATGTTTTTCAAAAATCATTTACGAAATCGATTTGGAAATCGATTTGGCCATACAGGAATTCAACAAAACTGACAAAATTGATTTGGAAATCGATTGGCATTAAGTCAGTGGCTCAGTTATGCTGTCAATCGATTGCCCAATCGATTGCCCAATCGATTGAATTAAGCCCAGAGTTCAAATTTCACTAAAAACCTTCAGGAAATCGATTTGGAAATCTATTGGCTTTAATACAGGGGCTCAGTTATCCATTCAATCGATTTCCCAATCGATTGGCTTAGTCGAAATTCTTATTTTGAGTTAGATAATCGATTGTTCAATTGATTCCTCAATGTTTTGGTCAGTTATGTATTACTTGATGGATTGAGAACTTTATTTTGATTTCAATTTTATTTGGCAAGCATTATATGAACTTTTCGCCTATGAAAAATCCTTTTAGGGTGCATGCTTAGTTGAGAGGATATTTTATGCATTTAAAAACTTAAATGTTATGTGTTAACTGTTAATTTCGGTTCGTGACCCTTTACAACTATTGTGGAAATCTGGGCTTTGCCCTCAAATGAGAGTCAGGATGATCCTACCGGTTCGTACCCTACAGATGGGAATGTGGATGGGAATGCTTGATTGTTGCCACGTTAGGAGGATCTCACGGGGCGCGTGGAGATCACTCATGGTGTTTAGTTGTTTTGCAAAATGATCAGACTAGGTGGACAGAGGGAACAAATGTCTCTCTTTTGGGTTGCTTTTATTTTTAAACTGGAAGACCGTACCACTATCGTTATGTAAATATTTTGAATTCATATTTTGATAACTTTTTTCGCTGCTTGTAAATTATAATGACTTAATCATTTATCCAAAGGTGTTACCTTATTTATTTCTCTGTTTTATTTTAATTTCTTTTGAAAAAAAAAATACGCCCTCGCTTTGAAAAACGGGGTGTTACATTGTGGTATCAGAGCTTTGGTTTGGTTTTCTTTGGGGGCTGTGGAACCTTTGGTTCTAGATTGGAGGTTAGGAGTTGTTGTCTGATCATGCGTCGGGGTAATTGGTCTGAGTTATCAGATCAGGGGTAGTTGTTATGTGTTGATATATTCGAAACTTAGTTTTGGAATTATTCGAAGTGGTGTTAACACTTCTTCTTGTTATTGGTTTTTCGGAAACACTACTTCTAAGAGGGAACGACGTTGCAAGGATAAACGTCAGTAGGGATGATCAAATGGTTGAAGCTACAAATAACATGGATGTTTTGTTGTTGCACGAACTGCTACAAAGACTCTGCGGGATATGGAGAAGAGGAAAAGAGAGATTTGTGCTCTTAAGATTAAGAGGGTTAGAATATTTTCGTCCTTACCATCCTCCAATGTTAAAGGTTTATGAGGACTCAGGAAAAGAGTTGATTAGTAGATTCAAGAAATGGAAAATATCTTCGAGATGACGGAGTATCAGGCTGAGTTGAAGCAAGTCATGACGACATGGAATTGAAGAAATGGTTCCAAGGACACAGAAGCTATGTGTTGATGTTAACTCGAAGATGATGAGTATGGATGGATTAACATTAGACTAATGAGGGATTTCAAGTAAAGATCTAAGTGGAGGACTTTTGGTAAGAAAAGTATTAGATGTTTTCCCTGGTAGATTTCAGGATGAGTCTGGATGAAGTTTGACAACTGTCAAAGAGATGTGAACATCATGGAATTGTTGAGAAGATAAGGCTTCCATTTGGAATAACATTTGGTGCTTAGGTGTTATATATGTTTATATATGTTTATATATGTTTATATATGTTTATATATGTTTATACCGGAGTATTAGGCACATTATGAGTGAATACTCCTTTGGATAGATAAAATACGTTTTGAGGAATTGTCGATACCTTGAGGGGAAAAGTCTAGCATTCGAGTTAGACTAGATTCGTAACTTGGATTATTAAGTATGGATAGTAATATTGGATGAATCTATAGACACGTAAGTGTGAATGTTGAGCGATGTTCAGAAAAACCTAATGAGTTAAGCCTTGATGTATTGAACTCTATGTTACCATTAAGTGGAATTTGAAGTAATCGAGTACGAGAATACTTGAGATTGCGGTAATATAAGTTTGAGAGTCTATTAAAGGATGGAAATTACTAAGAGGATGTTAATATTTTGATAGGACTGAAGGATTATTCGAGATTTGATTTGGGACCCTAAGATGGTTGGTTTTTAGCTGATGATTTAAAATCTCGCAAGGTTGGAGGGAGGACCAAGTGATGCTTAAAACTTTCATAATCGACAGAGTTGAGACAGGCAAGTGATAAATAATTCATGTTAAGGATGGAAGTGTTTGGAGATTTCGAGGATTGTATTTTAGAATATTATTCAATGATAAAAAGTGAAAAAGAAGAAATGTAACAACTGATTTATGGTTTAGTTGTTGGTCTTGGGAAGTCAAGCGTGAAGATTTGAAGTGATCATTTCAGTAACTAGATGGACGAAGGAAGACATGTGGGTTTTTGAGAAATTTTACTGAAAAAAAAATATAATAGATAATTATTTCTTAGAAAACGTTTGAGAAGTAATTATTTAGTACGTTCGATTGTTAGGATTCTTTCAGTTTGTATCTCGGTGAAGGTTGAGAACGAATAAGAACTCAGCGAGTGAACCAAAAATTGGAAACTGTACCAAGAAAATTGTTGGAGCAGCACATAGAGATGTAGCTTATGACAATTAAAGATTCATGAAAGGAATTATCTCACCTAGAAATTCAGACATTGTTATTATAAAGGTATGCCAAGATATAAAGACATTACTTGAGTGCATGTCATGGGGATTGTTATTGTATTCGTCAATCAAAGGAGTTAAATGTTTGTTTGATAGGAAACAATTGAACATGAAATGGAAAAGTTTGGTAGGAATTAGTAAGCCTTGATTTATTGGAATCACTATAATGAAGATGTATCAAGGTTCGAGGTAGAAATTTAAGGTTTGTATAAATGGAAAAGTGATGGAGTGAATACAATGCGGTTGACCTGTCATAATGAAAGGATAATCATCAAGTTGCAAATGAAGGACACAACGAAATTAAGAAGTATCAGAATGAATGTTGGCAGTAGAGGTAGGAGAATTAATTTCGAGTTTGTGCATAATTGCGAAGTATGTAAGAGATTTTCTAGTGAAGCGTGAATTTGAGGTGTTAGGCATGAGACGAATGTAGACCTTGATCTGTGAATTAAATTCAAGTTGGATTTTAATGGAAAACGTGACTTTTGAAATGAAGTACTAAACCAAAAGGAAGTTTGTATGTCCCAAGTGGTATAGTCTTTGACATGATTTCGAAAATATTTGGGGAAGCTTTGATCACCAAGCATAGGTGGGGATGGAATTATTAAATTTATAACTGGAATGACATACTGATAAGAACACTACAGTTTGACGTAGTTGTACGACTTAAGAAAAATCGAGGATTTGTGGACAAGGGAGAAATTTAGGAGTTCTCGGATGTAGTGATTGTTTTGTGCTCAGTGTGTTGTGGTCAATCTAGGTGTTTCAGTTTGATACCAAATGGAGGTTTCGTACCAAGTGGATGCAAATGAGACTACGACATAGGTATGGGATATTTTACTTCGTCGACAGGATCAAAGTTATAGGAAAATAAGGGACAGTCAATGGACCTTGAGAAGATTGTTGACTGCTGGTACATTAAGATAACCTCAGATGTAAGTTGCAAGTGTTAGACATATGGATAATTGTCTGACATATGTTCACTCGTTTTTGAAGTTATTGACAAACATACACTTTTAAATAAATCTAACAGTGTGAATTGAGAAAATTTCAGGAACATCCATTCAATCCTACCAACTTGAAACCATTGCTTGGAACTCAAGAAATGAACAGAACCTTGAAGATCTACAAGCTAATCGATTAGTAAAAGCGATTCTGTAAAAGGGTTGGATGATTTTATTAAGTCTGGGATTAATCAATCGATGGGGACAATCGATTTGCACACTTTATGAAAAATCAAACAGGCTATCAATCGATTAGGCAAATCGATTGGTACATTTATTAGAAAATAAAATGTGCAAGTCAGAGAGCTAATTTGCCACAAATCGATTAGGCATATCGATTGGTTAAATCACAAAGACTGAACTGATGGTTTACATCGATTAGACAAATCGACTTGAACACTTATTAAAATTTAAATGCGCAAGTCAGTAGCTCACCCTGCAAACTAGTCGGTTTGGCAAATCGATTATTCAATCATTTTTTTGTAATGTTTTGTCTACATCGATTGACCAAATCGAATGTGAATGTCCCAGAGCTAAAACAATGATTACTAAAACGGTTAGGGAAATCGATTTTGTAAAATGAGTTTAAAAATAACATTGGTCTGGAACATCCATAGTCGATTAGCTCAATCTACTTACTTACTTCTGTTATATTAAAGTTGGCATCAATCGACGTGGTAAATCGATTGACTGAACCAACTGGTTGTAATGAGCTTCAGACTTCATTTTTCAATCGGTTAGGCAAGTCGATTGTTGAAAATCATTGTGTCCCTGGAACCAGTGTAATCGATTGACTAAAGCGATTGGTACAAAATGTTTTAGAAACAGAGATGACTGAATTGGTTGAATCGATCAAGTACATCGATTGTTTTGATCTCGTTGTTGGAACAAAACCCGCCAAGTCGATTATGAACATCGATTCAATTAAGAACATTCATCCAAGTCTGAAGAACTCAGTTAAAAGAATCGATTAGT
The DNA here is from genome assembly GCA_037974875.1 of Cicer bijugum. Classification (NCBI taxonomy): domain Eukaryota; kingdom Viridiplantae; phylum Streptophyta; class Magnoliopsida; order Fabales; family Fabaceae; genus Cicer; species Cicer bijugum. Next base: position 1,905,394 of record JBBPBT010000478.1, read on the forward strand.
TAAATCGATTATGTTGTGCAGTTTCAAGATTCAAGAAAAACAAGATTCGCGAAATCGAGTGTATAAATCGATTAGTGTGCTTTATAACTTTAATGAATGGATTGGTCAAATCGATTCATATGTTGTTTTTCCTGAAACTATATAAACTGCTTTCATACTCTTCTTCTCATAATGTCACAATATACATTAACCAGCATAATAACTTTGATAATTCTTTTTCAGAGCTACGACACATGAGATAACTCTTTCTCAACCAATATCAATTGAACATCCTTTTTCAATCATGGACAAACAACTTGTGATCATTGAAGATTAGAAAAGACCGATTTGAGAAAGATTACTTTGAGAAGAAGCAAGATTCAGAAATTTGTATATTTGATATGTTTCATATTCTGTAATACTCTTTTGTAACAAATTACCCTGCGAAAATCCAGCTGTGACTGGTGGCGTTCTTCGGTGTTGAGCGCTGTCAACAAGAAGACGTTTGACTGAATTCTTGGTCAAGTTTATGGGACTTAAACTTGGGAATTCAGGGAAGGGAAAAGATAGAACTAGGAGATTAGTTTAAGATTGGTGCGAGGCACACTGTGAAAATCTGTAAAATGAATCTAAAGAGTTCTATTGGAAAGGCTAAGATCTTGTTGGATCTTGGGACTGGACGTAGGTCGTCAAGGGACGGCTGAACCAGTATAAAATCCTGCGTACACCTTTTCTGTTTCCCTTATCTTTTTACATTTTTGCAATTATTTCATTTCGAATATTGATTAATTGTCTTGATAATAATCGCATATATATCAGCATCCATAACAATCAATCTTGTCTAATGCATCTCTCCATAGTTACCATGATCCATATAGTTTTGACATTCATTAGAATTGTGAACTAGGGACCGTATTCAATTTGGTGTGAAATAAAAATTGAATTTATTAATCCGCTGTGCATTCATATTAGATTAGATATCATTCTGTATAATTCTTCAGAAAATCAGAGGTCACACACACCAACAATTGGTATCAGAGCCTGCCTTTTTTTTTTAAGAAAAAGCTTGTTTTTCAAAAAGGATCATGACTTCTGATTTCCTAGGAGAAGGTGCATCATTATTTAGACCTCCTGCATTTAACGGAGCCGCATACATGTATTGGAAACAACGTATGTTAATTTTTCTTGAAGCTAGTGGTATTGACATTCTAGATGCTGTAGAAAATGGACCGTTTGTGCCAACCATAGCAGGTACAGGTGAATCAGCAATCCTAAAGCCTAAAAGTGATTGGACTGAGGATGATAAAAAGAAAGTTGGGTACAACGCCAAAGCCAAAAACATCATCACTGCAGCCTTGAGTCATGATGAATTCTTTAGAGTCTCAAACTGCAAAACAGCAAAACAGATGTGGGACACACTTCAGCAGACGCATGAAGGAACCACTGATGTAAAGAGAGCTCGGATAAATACCCTCATGCATGAATACAAATTGTTTAGCATGAAGAAAGAAGAATCAGTGAACGACATGCAGGCCCAGTCTACACACATAGTCAACAACCTAAATGCCTTAGGCAAAGAGATAGACAATGATCAGCAAATTGGAAAGGTAATGAGATGCTTGACTAGGGAGTGGCAACCAAAAGTCACTGCCATTGCAGAATCGAAAGATCTAGGTAGCATGACTATAGCGACATTTTTTGGAAAACTGAGGGAGCATGAAATGGAACTGCATAGACTCAATGAAGCTGAGCTTGGTGACAGAAAACGAAAAGGATTGTCGTTGACAGCCCAAACACAGCAGTCTAAATCTGAACATGAGAGCAGTTCAGATAATTCAAGCAGTGAAGATGATGAGGAACCTGAACTTGGGCTACTTGTCAAAAAGTTTAAGAAATTTCTGAAAAAGAAAGACCGTAAATTCAGAAAACAATCCAGCTCAAAGAACAATGACTGTAAAACAACCACATGCTATGAGTGTGGAAAAAATGGTCATATCAAGGCTGATTGTTACAAGCTGCAGAACAAGAACAGAAATTCCAAAACTAAAGGCAAGGAACCAGCCCAGAAGAAAAAAAAGGCATATGTTGCATGGAAAGACAATGAAGAATCCTCCACATCTTCAGAAACTGAAGAAGTTAATCTATGTCTCATGGCTAACATGGATTCTGAATCAGAAAGCGAGGTAAGTTCCCAATATAATCCTTCTTTTGATGAACTGCAAGATGCATTTAATGAATTGCATGATGAATATGTTAAATCGGTTAAGCAATTAATTAATACCCAGAAAATGCTTGAACAACAATGCATGTTGCATGATCAAATGAAAACTGATTATAGGAATATTGAGGACTTGTGTGAATAATTGAAAAAGTACTCGCATGATAAATCTGCCAAATGCATTGAACTTGAGAATTCTGTTGTATTATTGAAGTCTGATTTATTGAAACTTTCTAGTAGCAAGGATAAATTGAATGATATTCTTAGCAACCAGAGAAGTGTCAATATAAAATCTAGACTTGGATATAACAAGAATATGCATGCTAATCATAATAGAACTAAACATGGCATAGGATATGGTAATGTTAATCATAACCAAAAAATTGTGAAACCTAGCCACATGCATAATGCTTTTGTCAAACCAAAACAGTATGCCTCCTCTGCTGTCACTTGTCATTTTTGTTGTAGAAAAGGACATTTTGTCTACAACTGCAAATTAAAAAGACTTGCAAATAGAGGATGCAAACAGATTTGGAAAATTAAGACAAAAAAATGTTAAAACTGACCCCCCAGAACCCAATTTAAATTGGGGACCTAAATTCAGTTTCTAATTGTATTGCAGGTATGCTTGAGATCCACTAAACACCAATGGTATCTTGATTGTGGATGCTCAAAGCACATGACAGGGGACAAGTCAATGTTTCTGTCCCTGAATTTAAAAGAAGGTGGATTTGTAAAATATGGCGATAACAACAAGGGCAAGATATGCGGTGAAGGTAACATCGGAAACGAATCAACTGTCATAATTAAAAATGTCTTATATGTGGAAGGGCTGAAACATAATCTTATAAGTATAAGTCAGCTATGTGACAATGGATTTCAAGTAAGCTTTTCACCACTTTCTTGCATAATTGAGAACAAGCATGATAAAAGCATGAAATTAGTAGGTGATAGAATTAATAACATTTACATGCTGGACTTGAATGCTATGCCTGCTGATTCTACTTGTTGCTTATTATCTAATGCTGATGAAACATGGTTATGGCATAAACGCATTGCACACATTCATGCAGATCATTTAAATAGACTTGTTAGCAAGCAGTTAGTCATAGGCCTTCCCAATAGAAAGTTTTCTAAAGATAGGCTGTGTGATTCTTGTGAGAAGAGTAAGCTTGTCAAGTCTGCTTTTCCCCCAATTGATATGGTCAAAACCAATAGGGTTTTGCAACTTATCCACATGGATTTGTTTGGACCATCTCAGATTAGAAGCTTTGGTGGCAACCTGTATGGATTTGTGTTAATTGATGACTATTCTAGATTTACTTGGACTTATTTTCTAACTCTTAAAAGTGACACATTTTCTATTTTCAAAAAGTTTGCAAACTTGGTTCAAAATGAAACAAGTCAGAAAATTATGTCTATCAAAAGTGATCATGGAGGTGAATTCCAAAATGATTCTTTGGACACTTTTTGTGAAGAAAATGGCATTCATCACATGTATTCTGCCCCTAGGACACCACAGCAAAATGGTGTTGTAGAGAGGAAGAATAGGTCCCTAAAGGAGTTAGCTAGGACCATGCTGAAAGATTCAAATACTCCCAAGTATTTCTGGGCTGATGCAATTAACACTGCCACACATGTTGTCAATAGGGTTTTGATTAGGCCTATAGTTAAGAAAACTCCTTATGAGTTGTTCAAGGGTAGAAAGCCTAATATTTCTTACTTTAGAGTATTTGGTTGCAAGTGCTTTGTTTTGAATAATGGTAAAGAACACCTAGGCAAGTTTGATCCCAAGGCAGATGAGGGTATCTTTCTAGGTTATTCCCAAACTAGCAAAGCCTATAGAATCTATAACAAGAGGACAAAAACAATTGAAGAATCTGTTCATGTGAAATTTGATGAAACTTTTAAAGAAAACTTGAACAACACTCCTTCCATTGTTGATGCCCCCTTGGATGAAGTTATAGAATCTGACCCTTTAGAACCCAAGGAACCTATACCTCCAACAAACAGTGACTGTGTTGAGCCTATTAGGATAGATGAGTTACCTAAGGAGTGGAAGTTCAATAGAAACCATCCCATAGATAACATCATAGGTGACATCTCAAAAGGGGTAGCCACTAGAAGGAACCTTGGACACTTTTGTAACCTTACAGCTTTTGTATCTCAGATTGAGCCTAAGAACATTAATGAAGCCCTGCTAGATAGTGAGTGGATCCTTGCTATCCAAGAGGAGTTGAACCAATTTGAGAGGAACAAAGTTTGGCAGCTAGTACCTAAACCAGAAAACCAGCACATCATAGGAACTAGGTTGGTTTTTAGAAACAAACTATATGAGAATGGTGTGATCACAAGGAACAACGCTAGGCTAGTAGCCAAGGGTTATAGTCAAGAGGAGGGTATAGACTTCGACGAAACCTACGCCCCTGTAGCAAGGTTAGAGGCTATCAGAATACTCCTTGCTTTTGCTAGTATTATGGACTTTAGACTATACCAAATGGATGTTAAAAGTGCTTTCTTAAATGGTGACATCCATGAAGAGGTGTATGTTAGCCAAACACCTGGATTTGAGAATCCAAATTTTCCTAACCATGTGTTTAAGCTAACTAAGGTTCTTTATGGTTTGAAACAAGCTCCAAGAGCTTGGTATGAAAAGTTGAGCACTTTCCTCATTCAACAAAACTTTTTAAGAGGAAAGGTGGATAAAACTCTTTTCATCCAAACTATTGGAAAAGATATATTGCTGGTTCAAATTTATGTGGATGACATAATATTTGGATCAACAAATGACAAATTGTGCAAAAATTTTGAAAATTTAATGAAAGGTCAATTTGAAATGTCTATGATGGGTGAACTATCATACTTTTTGGGATTTCAAATTAACCAATCTAAGCAAGGTATCTTTATTAGCCAAACAAAATATTGCACTGATTTGTTAAAGAAGTTTGATTTTAATAATCTCAAGTCCATAGATACTCCAATGAGCCAAGGAAATATTCTAGATAGAGATGAATTAGGCAAACCAGTGGATGTTTCTAGGTATAGAGGCATGATAGGATCCCTGTTGTATCTCACAGCAAGCAGGCCTGACATTATGTTCAATGTTTGCATGTGTGCGAGATATCAATCAAATCCTAAAGAGTCTCACCTTAGTGCGGTTAAGAGAATTTTCCGGTATTTAGTTGGGAGTAGGAGCCTTGGATTGTGATATCCTAAGGGATCGACTTGTTCTTTGGTAGGTTACTCGGATTCAGACTTTGTAGGTTGCAAACTGGATAGGAAAAGTACCTCTGGTACTTGTCATTTGCTAGGTAATTCACTTGTGTCTTGGTTCATCAAGAAACAAACCAGTATTGCCTTATCAACAGCTGAAGCTGAATACATTGCAGCTGGGAGTTGCTGTGCTCAGATCATGTGGATGAAACAGCATTTGTTAGATTTCGGTGTGGACTAAGGAACTGTTCCCATCTTGTGCGACAACCCAAGTGCGATCAGCATCACTAAGAACCCAGTTATGCATTCCCGGACCAAGCACATTGAGATTCGGCATCACTTCATCCGAGATCAGTTTCAAAGTGGAAACATCAAGTTAGAGTACGTCAACACAACTGAACAATTAGCAGACATATTCACTAAAGCATTGCCAAAGGAAAGCTTCCAGCACATAAGGATGAAACTGGGCATAATAGATCCTAATCAGATCTGAGTTGTGTGTTTAATCGACTGGGAAAATCGATTATCATGTGGTTACACAGGAAAATATCTTTATAGAATCGATTTCACTAGTCGACTTTACCCATAATATGTCTATTTTCTTAAGTTTTTTAACTCGAAGTCGATTTGGAAAAGCGATTGGGTTATGTATGTTTGAAATCTTCAGTCAAAATAATCGATTTGGACAATCGATCCTGTTACAACTTAGCCCCTGGACTGATATGAATGTTTTCTGAACAAGCTCGAAGTCGATTTGGGAAATCCATTGTCAGAATTGGTTTGAGATTTTCATTTAAAGGATCGATTTGGGAAATCGATGCTGAAAAAAGTTAGCTTCTCATATGATTTGTAAGTTCTCTGAGCTAAGTCGAAATCGATGTGGGAAATCGATTTTGTAAACTTGGTTAAGCTCTTCACTCAAAAGAATAGATGTGGGAAATCGATGTTGTGATGAAGTTCTACATGGACTGTCATTTGAAGCTTCTGGACTGATACGAATTCGATTTGGGTAATCGATTGAGTAACTACAGGCATCGATTTGCGTAATCGACTGACATTATTACCGTTACGTGTATTTTTACTAGCCGTTACGTTCCTATCTTTTCATCTTACCCATCACCGGTAACTAAATCGATTTGGCCAATCGATTTACGTTTCCAGCAGTATAAAAGGAACAATTTCAATCGAACCCTAACATCGATTCCTCTAATTTCCAGCTCTCAAACCTCTGCAATCTCATATTTCTCTCCTTGTTTTGAGCTATTCAACCTACCTCTTTTCCCTCTCTACTTCAGATTACTGCTAAATCACTAAAAATGGCAAGAGTTAAACGTACTTCTCCATCTACACCTTCCACTTCATCTTCTTCAAGTACACCATCCCCTCCACCAACTATTTCAAAACGGGTCTCCATTCCTACACATAAGATTGCCGCACAAGATAAAGGTATGCTGATGGTTAAGCCGGCCAGATGAAGGTTCAGCATCGTATGCTGATGTATGCACTCACCCGGATGCTAGTCCCACGCTCCGGCAATCATGCAGTTGTCCAACGGTTGGACATAGTATTACTGTGGGGTCTGTGCAAGGAGCTCAAGATGAGCTGGGCATGGATTGTGCTTCGCCACATGCAAGAAGCAGCACAAGGCAAGCTGGTGGTTCCGTATCCACAGCTAATCACTAAGATTCTCACCCACTTCAAGGTTTCTCTAAAGGGAGAAGAAGTGTCCAAAACCATTCTGACATTTGGTGAATCCATAGTGAACCAAATGCAGCTACGTAAACTGAATGGTATTTGGAGTCGACCTCAAGCTACTGCTGAACCAACTCAGCAAAGTGTTGAACCACCTGTTGCTAAGTCTGTTTCAGCTGCGTTTGAGGTGCTCTTCAAACTCCTCGAGCTTATGGCAGTTCAGGCAACTCACAACGCCAAAGTGGAGGCGCTGAATGAAAGGATGGATGCTGCAATCTAGAAGATCCATGCTGACCAGAATCAGATGGCACAGGACATAGCAGCTATTCAGGAACATCTGGGCATTAAGTTGTCCTTCAGCGATGTTGCTGAAATCGGAAGGCAAGCAGCTGAAGAGCAAACTCCTACTCATGTAGAGGTTGTTGTGACTCATGTTGAGGAGACACCTACTGAGGGTAATACAGCGGTCTCAGCCTCATCCCCTACTAATAATGAGGATCAGCCAACCATAGTTGTTTAGGACTTTAGTTTTTCCTAGTTGTTTGATTTTCTGTTTTGCTTTTCTGTGTAATTTTTGTTTTTATGATGGTTGTAATCTCTATTGATCAATGAATATAATAGTGTTTGAAGTTTATTGCTTTTGTTACTTGCTGTTGCATTTCATTTCATTTCATCTTCATGACTTCCAAAGCGTGCCATAATCTGTTTTGTCTCTGTTTATTGCACTGATACAAGTTCTTTTTAAGGTTATAATCATAATGGATTTCCTGCACTTGTTACTAATCTGTTCAAGTTTTTCAGTTTTGTTGCTACCATCTCAGGGGGAGCAACATTGTGATTCCTTTTCCTCCTCTTCTTTTTGACTTAACTAACAAAGGGGGAGAGAAATTTTATAACTTGTCTTGTACTAACAGTGGTTATCCTAGTTATCCTATATATTGTTATATATTGTTTCTGCAATTTGCTTGGATACACACATTCAGGAGGAGCTTTACAAAGTTTACAAGACTGTTTTTATTTCAGTATATTCCCTTGAAATGCCCTTGAAATGTTTCTCAAGTTAAAAATTGCATGTTTGTCACTTAAATCAAAAAAAGGGAGATTGTTAGACGTATGGATAATTGTCTGACATATGTTCACTCGTTATTGAAGTTATTGACAAACATACACTTTTAAATAAATCTAACAGTGTGAATTGAGAAAATTTCAGGAACATCCATTCAATCCTACCAACTTGAAACCATTGCTTGGAACTCAAGAAATCAATAGAACCTTGAAGATCTACAAGCTAATCGATTAGTAAAAGCGATTCTGTAAAAGGGTTGGATGATTTTATTAAGTCTGGGATTAATCAATCGATGGACACAATCGATTTGCACACTTTATGAAAAATCAAACAGGCTATCAATCGATCAGGCAAATCGATTGGTACATTTATTAGAAAATAAAATGTGCAAGTCAGAGAGCTAATTTGCCACAAATCGATTAGGCATATTGATTGGTTAAATCACCAAGACTGAACTGATGGTTTACATCGATTAGAAAAATCGACTTGAACACTTATTAAAATTTAAATGCGCAAGTCAGTAGCTCACCCTGCAAACTAGTCGGTTTGGCAAATCGATTATTCAATCATTTTTTTGTAATGTTTTGTCTACATCGATTGACCAAATCGAATGTGAATGTCCCAGAGCTAAACCAATGATTACTAAATCGGTTAGGCAAATCGATTTTGTAAAATGAGTTTAAAAATAACATTGGTCTGGAACATCCATAGTCGATTAGCTCAATCTACTTACTTACTTCTGTTATATTAAAGTTGGCATCAATCGACGTGGTAAATCGATTGACTGAACCAACTGGTTGTAATGAGCTTCAGACTTAATTTTTCAATCGGTTAGGCAAGTCGATTGTTGAAAATCATTGTGTCCTTGGAACCACTGTAATCGATTGGCTAAAGCAATTGGTACAAAATGTTTTAGAAATAGAGATGACTGAATTGGTTGAATCGATCAAGTACATCGATTGTTTTGATCTCGTTGTTGGAACAAAACTCGCCAAGTCGATTATGAACATCGATTCAATTAAGAACATTCATCCAAGTCTGAAGAACTCAGTTAAAAGAATCGATTAGTTAAATCGATTATGTTGTGCAGTTTCAAGATTCAAGAAAAACAAGATTCGCAAAATCGAGTGTATAAATCGATTAGTGTGCTTTATAACTTTAATGAATGGATTGGTCAAATCGATTCATATGTTGTTTTTCCTGAAACTATATAAACTGCTTTCATACTCTTCTTCTCATAATGTCACTATATACAATAACCAGCATAATAACTTTGATAATTCTTTTTCAGAGCTACGACATATGAGATAACTCTTTCTCAACCAATATCAATTGAACATCCTTTTTCAATCATGGACAAACAACTTGTGATCATTGAAGATTGGAAAAGACCTATTTGAGAAAGATTACTTTGAGAAGAAGCAAGATTCAGAAATTTGTATATTTGATATGTTTCATATTCTGTAATACTCTTTTGTAACAAATTACTCTGAGAAAATCCAGCTGTGACTGGTGGCGTTCTTCGGTGTTGAGGGCTGTCAACAAGAAGACGTTTGACTGAATTCTTGGTCAAGTTTATGGGACTTAAACTTGGGAATTCAGGGAAGGGAAAAGATAGAACTAGGAGATTAGTTTAAGATTGGTGCGAGGCACATTGTGAAAATCTGTAAACTAAATCTAAAGAGTTCTATTGGAAAGGCTAAGATCTTGTTGGATCTTGGGACTGGACATAGGTCGTCAAGGGACGGCTGAACCAGTATAAAATCTTGTGTACACCTTTTCTGTTTCCCTTATCTTTTTACATTTCTGCAATTATTTCATTTCGAATATTGATTAATTGTCTTGATAATAATCGCATATAAATCAGCATCCATAACAATCAATCTTGTCAAATGCATCTCTCCATAGTTACCATGATCCATATAGTTTTGACATTCATTAGAATTGTGAACTAGGGACCGTATTCAATTTGGTGTGAAATAAAAATTGAATTTATTAATCCGTTGTGCATTCATATTAGATTAGATATCATTCTGTATAATTCTTCAGAAAACAGAGGTCACATACACCAACATCAAGGAGCGTTATTACCGACTATGAATGGGTGCAGGGTTATTAAGCACCCTATGAAAAGGGGTAGACAACACTTCCTTCGAGAAGGCCGGGTGAAACAAGTTGTGACTGTTATGTTGAATTCGGGTACGAACCAAGTTTGGATTGCCACTCGTACTTTAAGTTTCGAGGACGAAACTAATTTTAGTGGGGTAGTAATGTAAGACCCATAATTTTAAATTACACTTTATGTATTTTAGTGTATTTTGGGTATTGAACTCGGAGGCTTTTTAGCCAAGTTATTAATATTTTGTGAGCTTAAATGCCCAAAAATATATTTTGATGCCTGATTAGAATTACTCGTCGATAAATAAATTAAATTAACTACGGTGAATCTTTTGCGAAGAGTTTAATGCATTATGGGTGAAAGGGTAATTCAATAAATATCTAAAGATTTGGAGATATTTATATATATATATATATATATATGTTTATATATAAAGAAATGGGAAGGAAAGAAAAAGGGAGAAAGGAACAACAAAGGAAAGAAATAGAAAGGAGAGAAAAGCAAAATTTTCCATCTTCTTCCTCCCCTGCTGCCTCGCGTGTTCACTTTCTTCCTTTCCTCCATTGTTGCTCGTTTTTGCTTTCTTTTCTTTCGTTTGAGTTCGAAATTGATAGTGGGTGATAGGACAAGGATTTCTCAACTTCACACTTCACCTTTGATTCGAAAACAAAGAAAAACGGTATTAGGGATTCAAACACAAATCTCCCCGTTTCACCTAGATCTAAGCTTCGTTTCAAGAAGTGATAGAAGGGAAGGTTGCTCACCTCCGTGCTACGATGCTAGTGGACCAACTTTGGAAGCGGCGTTGCGAGCGGAGGTTTTACCGGATTTGCTCACGGTACCGTAATCGAACGAAAAAGCTAAAGTGAAGGTAAGGGCTCCTTCCAAACTTTTAGTTTGCACTTAGGGACTTACTTGTGGTTGTGTGGAAAAGAATTTTGTTAGGGTTAGAGTATTGATTTGGGAAAATGTATCTGAGGCTTTATGGGTAAAATCTTAGAGTTATGTTTTGGTTATATTGATGAATGTTTCGTGGTGATTGAATTTAAACTTGTGTGTTTGAGGGGTGGATTGTGTTGATTTGTGTTCGTTGATTTTGACGTGTTCTTAATTGATACTGATGAAATTTGAGATGTGTTTTGTGTGGTTTGTGTGGAAAAATGATTTGGTGTGAATTATAGACTGAATGTGAAAGTATGTTTGAGTTTGTTCTGTGTGGAATTTGAAAACCATTAAGTTAAACGAGTATTAAGAATGGGGAATCTCTTAATGTCTCATTTACATAATGTGAGTTTGTGAAAATCGTTTAAGTTAAATGAGAATTAAGAATGGGGAATCTCTTAATGTCTCGTTTACTTAATGTTGTTTTGAAAATCGTTTAAGTTAACTGGGCGTTAAGAATGGGGAATCTCTTAATGTCTTAGTTACTTAATGTTGTTTGAAAATCGTTTAAGTTAATTGAGCGTTAAGAATGGGGAATCTCTTAATGTCTTGGTTACTTAATGTTTGTTTTTGAAAATGGTTCCAGTGAAATGAGTATTAAGAATGGGGAATCTCTTAATGACTTGTTTACTGAATGTTTTGTTGTGGAAATCGTTTAAGTCAAAAGTATATTAAGAATGGGGAATCTCTTAATATGTCTGTTGCTTAATATTTTGGTGTGAAAATCGGTTAAGTAAATGAGTATTAAAAATGGGGAATCTTTTGATATCTACATTTACTTAACGCTTGTTGTGAATGGAGTTAGTGTATGCTCATGCATTTCATTTGGTAAATTGTGCTGACCCGTGATAGGTGGCACCTCGGTAAACTGTACTGACCCGTGATAGGTGGTACGTTTACGATTTACTTTTTGGTAAGTTGTGCGGACCCGTGATAGGTGGCACCTCGGTAAGTAGTACACTGGCCTGTGATAGGCGGTACCCTTACGACTTACGCTTTTTCTTTTGGTAAATCGTGCTGACCCGTGATAGGTGGCACCTCGGTAATTGGTACCTTGGCCTGCGATAGGCGGTACAATTATAATTTACGGCCCTTCGAGGAGGGTTTTGGTTTGGAATTCCGAGTCCATGCATTTTGGCATATACGCATTGCATTAGGGTGCTTGGCACACGAGTCGTGTTTGATTCAAATTCATGAATGTGATGATTTTGCTAAGTGTTATGTGTTGAAATCATGTGTAAGTGTGTCTGATTTAAACTTATGATTGTGATGATTTTACTACGTGTTATGTATTGAACATCGTGTGAAAGTATGATGGATTGTAAACTATTTCAAAGCCCATTATATCGTGGTGATTGTGTGGGAATTGCTATGTGTTAAGATTTGGAGTTGTGTATGAATGTGATTGAGTTAGTTTATGTATTTTTGGAAGAATATGCAGGGAAATCGATTTCCCAATCGATTGGATGAGTTACAGGGACTTCCCTAATTTGACATAATCGATTTTATATTATGTTTTTCAAAAATCATTTAAGAAATCGATTTCGCCATACAGGAATTCAGCAAAACTGACAAAATTGATTTGGAAATCGATTGGCATTAAGTCAGTGGCTCAGTTATGCTGTCAATCGATTGCCCAATCGATTGAATTAAGCCCAGAGTTCAAATTTCACTAAAAACCTTCAGGAAATCGATTGGCTTTAATACAGGGGCTCAGTTATCCATTCAATCGATTTCCCAATCGATTGGCTTAGTGGAAATTCTTATTTTGAGTTAGATAATCGATTGTTCAATTGATTCATCAATGTTTTGGTCAGTTATGTATTACTTGATGGATTGAGAACTTTATTTTGATTTCAATTTTATTTGGCAAGCATTATATGAAATTTTCGCATATGAAAAATCCTTTTAGGGTGCATGCTTAGTTGAGAGGATATTTTATGCATTTAAAAACTTAAATGTTACCTGTTAACTGTTAATTTTGGTTGGTGACCCTTTACAACTATTGTGGAAATCTGGGCTTTGCCCTCAGATGAGAGTCAGGATGATCCTACCGGTTCATACCCTACAGATGGGAATGTGGATGGGAATGCTTAATTGGAGCCACGTTATGAGGATCTCACGGGGCGCGTGGAGATCACTCAGGGTGTTTAGTTGTTTTGTAAAATGATCAGACTAGGTGGACAGAGGGAACATATGTCTCTCTTTTGGGTTGCTTTTATTTTTAAAATGGAAGACTGTACCACTTTCATTATGTAAATATTTTGAATTCTTATTTTGATAACTTTTTCCGCTGCTTGTAAATTACAATGACTTAATCATTTATCCAAAGGTGTTACCTTATTTATTTCTCTGTTTTATATTAATTTCTTTTGAAAAAAAAATACGCCCTTGCTTTGAAAAACGGGGTGTTACAAATCTTGTGCAACCAATAGGTGTGTTTGTGTCATTGGATGAACATTTAGGTCATTTTCGTCCTCCCTAGGCATATTCTTGTCCAATTAGGGCTTTTAAGCAGTCTTGTGAATCCAATAATCATTTGTGTCATTGAATTAACATTTAGGTTATTTTCGTTCTCCCTAGACTTATTCTTAACCAATTACGGCTTTTAATCAATCTTATGCATCCAATAGGTGTGTTTGTGTCATTGGATGAATATTTAGGTTTTGTACTCCCAAGTGTTATTCTTGTCTTGTTAAGGTTTTTAATCAATCTTGTTTATCCAATAAGTGTGTTTGTGTCTATGGATGAACATTTAGGTCATTTTCATCCTCCCTAGACTGATTCTTGTCCAATTAGGGTTTCTAACTAATCTTGTGCATCCAATAACTTCATTTGTGTCATTAGATTAAGATTTAGGTATATTTTGTCGTCTCTAGGATTATTCTTATCCAATTAGGGTTTTTCACCAATCTTGTGCTTCCAATAGGTGTGTTTGTGCTATTGGATGAACATTTAGGTCATTTTAGTCCAATTAGGGTTTTTAACCAATCTTGTGCATCCAATAGATGTGTTTGAGTCGTTCTTTCTACATTTAGGTCATTTTTGTCCTCCCAAGACTTATTCTTGTCCAATTAGGGTTTCCAACTAATCTTGTGCATCCAATAAGCTCATTTGAGACATTGGATAAAGATTTAGGTTATTTTCGTCGTCTCTAGGATCATTCTTGTCCAATTAGGGTTTTAAACCAATCTTGTGCATCCGATAGGTGTGTTTGTGTCATTGGTCGAACATTTAGTTCATTTTCATCCTATCTATGCTGATTCTTGTCCAATTAGGGTTATTTACCTATCTTGTGCATCCAATAAGTTCATTTGTGTCATTGGATTAACATTTAGGTCATTTTTGTCTTCCCTATGCTTAGTGTTGTCCAATTAGAGTTTTTAGCCAATCTTGTGCATCTAATAGGTGTATTTGTGTCATTGGATGAACATTTATGTCATTTTCGTCCTCCCAAGTCTTATTCTGGTCGAATTAGGGTTTTTAACGAATCTTACGTATTTAATAGGTGTGTTTGTGTCATTGGAAGAACATTAAGGTCATTTTTGTCTTCCCTAGGCTAATTCTTGTCAAATTAGGGTTTTTAAGCAATCTTTTGCATCCAATAAGTTCATTTTGTCGTTGGATTAAGATTTAAGTCATTTTCGTCCTCCCAAGGCATTTTCTTGTCCAATTAGGGTTTTTTTAGCAATCTTGTGCAACCAATAAGTGTGTTTGTGTCTTTGGATGAACATTTAGGTCATTTTCGTCCTCCCTAGGCTTATTATTGTCAAATTAAGGATTTTAAGCAATCTTGTGCATCCAATAAATTCATTTGTGTTGTTGGATTAACATTCCGGTCATTTTCGTCCTCCCTAGATTTATTCGTAACCAATTAGTGTTTTTAAGTCATTGGATGAAGATTTAGGTAATTTTTGTCTTCCAAAGTCTTACTCTTGTCCAATTAAGTTTATTAACCAATGTTGGGCATCCAATAGGTGTGATTGTTTCATTGGATGAACATTTAGATCATTTACGTCCTCCCGTGTCTTATTCTTATCCACTTAGGGTTTTTAACCAATCTTGTGCATCCAATAGGTGTGTTTGTGTTATTGGATGAACATTTAGGTCATTTTCGTCCTCCCTAGGCTTATTCTTCTCCAATTAGGTTTTTTAAGCAATCTTGTGCATCCAATAAGTTCATTTGTGTCTTTGGATTAACATTTAGGTCATTTTCGTCCTCCCTAGACTTATTCTTAACCAATTAGGGTTTTTAACCAATCTTGTGCATCCAATAGGTGTGTTTGTGTCATTGGCTGAATATTCCGTTCATTCTTGTCCTCCCAAGTCTTATTATTTTCCAATTAAGTTTAATAAGTAATCTTGTTCATCCAATAGGTGTGTTTGTGTCATTGGATGAACATTTAGGTCATATTCGTCCTCCCAAGTCATATTCTTGTCCAATTAGGCTTTTTAGCCAATCTTGTGCATCTAATAGGTGTATTTGTGTCATTTGATGAACATTTAGGTCATTTTCGTCTTCCCAAGTCTTATTCTTGTCGAATTAGGGTTTTTAACGAATCTGGTGCATCTAATAAGTGTGTTTGTGTCATTGGAAGTACATTTAGGTCATTTTCGTCTTCCCTTGGGTTATTCTTGTCCTATTAGGGTTTTTAAGAAATCATGTGCAACGAATAGGTGTGTTTGTGTCATTGGATGAACATTTATGTCATTTTCGTCCTCCCAAGTCTTATTCTGGTCGAATTAGGGTTTTTAACGAATCTTACGTATTTAATAGGTGTGTTTGTGTCATTGGAAGAACATTAAGGTCATTTTTGTCTTCCCTAGGCTTATTCTTGTCAAATTAGGGTTTTTAAGCAATCTTTTGCATCCAATAAGTTCATTTTGTCGTTGGATTAAGATTTAAGTCATTTTCGTCCTCCCAAGGCATTTTCTTGTCCAATTAGGGTTTTTTTAGCAATCTTGTGCAACCAATAAGTGTGTTTGTGTCTTTGGATGAACATTTAGGTCATTTTCGTCCTCCCTAGGCTTATTATTGTCAAATTAAGGATTTTAAGCAATCTTGTGCATCCAATAAATTCATTTGTGTTGTTGGATTAACATTCTGGTCATTTTCGTCCTCCCTAGATTTATTCGTAACCAATTAGTGTTTTTAAGTCATTGGATGAAGATTTAGGTAATTTTTGTCTTCAAAAGTCTTACTCTTGTCCAATTAAGTTTATTAACCAATCTTGGGCATCCAATAGGTGTGATTGTTTCATTGGATGAACATTTAGGTCATTTACGTCCTCCCGTGTCTTATTCTTATCCACTTAGGGTTTTTAACCAATATTGTGCATCCAATAGGTGTGTTTGTGTTATTGGATGAACATTTAGGTCATTTTCGTCCTCCCTAGGCTTATTCTTCTCCAATTAGGGTTTTTAAGCAATCTTGTGCATCCAATAAGTTCATTTGTGTCTTTGGATTAACATTTAGGTCATTTTCGTCCTCCCTAGACTTATTCTTAACCAATTAGGGTTTTTAACCAATCTTGTGCATCCAATAGGTGTGTTTGTGTCATTGGATGAATATTCCGTTCATTCTTGTCCTCCCAAGTCTTATTATTTTCCAATTAAGTTTAATAAGTAATCTTGTTCATCCAATAGGTGTGTTTGTGTCATTGGATGAACATTTAGGTCATATTCGTCCTCCCAAGTCATATTCTTGTCCAATTAGGCTTTTTAGCCAATCTTGTGCATCTAATAGGTGTATTTGTGTCATTTGATGAACATTTAGGTCATTTTCGTCTTCCCAAGTCTTATTCTTGTCGAATTAGGGTTTTTAACGAATCTTGTGCATCTAATAAGTGTGTTTGTGTCATTGGAAGTACATTTCGGTCATTTTCGTCTTCCCTAGGGTTATTCTTGTCCTATTAGGGTTTTTAAGAAATCATGTGCAACAAATAGGTGTGTTTGTGTCATTGTATGAACATTTAAGTCATTTTCGTCCTCCTTAGGCATAATCTTGTCCAATTTGGGCTTTTAAGCAGTCTTGTGAATCCAATAATCATTTGTGTCATTGAATTAACATTTAGGTTATTTTAGTCCTCCCAAGGCTTATTCCTTACCAATTACGGCTATTAATCAATCTTGTGCATCCAATAGGTGTGTTTGTGTCATTGGATGAATATTTAGGTTTTGTTCTCCCAAGTGTTATTCTTGTCTTGTTAAGGTTTTTAATCAATCTTGTTCATCCAATAAGTGTGTTTGTGTCAATGGATGAACATTTAGGTCATTTTCGTCCTCCCTAGACTGATTCTTGTCCAATTAGGGTTTCTAACTAATCTTGTGCATCCAATATGTTAATTTGTGTCATTAGATTAAGATTTAGGTCTATTTTGTCGTCTCTAGGATTATTCTTATCCAATTAGGGTTTTTCACCAATCTTGTGCTTCCAATACGTGTGTTTGTGCTATTGGATGAACATTTAGGTCATTTTAGTCCAATTAGGGTTTTTAACCAATCTTGTGCATCCAATAGATGTGTTTGAGTCGTTCTTTCTACATTTAGGTCATTTTTGTCCTCCCAAGACTTATTCTTGTCCAATTAGGGTTTCCAACTAATCTTGTGCATCCAATAAGCTCATTTGAGACATTGGATAAAGATTTAGGTTATTTTCGTCGTCTCTAGGATCATTCTTGTCCAATTAGTGTTTTAAACCAATCTTGTGCATCCGATAGGTGTGTTTGTGTCATTGGTCGAACATTTAGTTCATTTTCATCCTATCTATGCTTATTCTTGTCCAATTAGGGTTCTTTACGTATCTTGTGCATCCAATAAGTTCATTTGTGTCATTGGATTAACATTTAGGTCATTTTCGTCTTCCCTAGGCTTAGTGTTGTCCAATTAGGGTTTTTAGCCAATCTTGTGCATCTAATAGGTGTATTTGTGTCATTGGATGAACATTTAGGTCATTTTCGTCCTCCCCAGTCTTATTCTGGTCGAATTAGGGTTTTTAATGAATCTTACGCATCTAATAGGTGTGTTTGTGTCATTGGAAGAACATTTAGGTCATTTTCGTCTTCCCTAGGCTTATTCTTGTCCAATTAGGGTTTTTAAGCAATCTTGTGCGTCCATTAACTTCATTTGTGTCGTTGGATTAACATTTAAGTCATTTTCTTCCTCCCTAGGCATATTCTTGTCCAATTATGGTTTTTTAGCAATTTTTTGCAACCAATAAGTGTGTTTGTGTCTTTGGATGAACATTTAGGTCATTTTCGTCCTCCCTAGGCTTATTCTTGTCGAATTAAGGATTTTAAGCAATGTTGTGCATCCAATAAATTCATTTGTGTTGTTGGATTAACATTTCGGTCATTTTCGTCCTCCCTAGGTTTATTCAAAACCAATTAGGGTTTTTAAGTCATTGGATGAAGTCTTAGGTAATTTTTGTCCTCCTAAGTCTTAATCTTGTCCAATTAAGGTTATTATCCAATCTTGTCAATCTAATAGGTGTGTTTGTTTCATTGGATGAACTTTTAGGACATTTACGTCCTCCCGTGTCTTATTCTTATCCAATTTTGGTTTTTAACCAATCTTGTGCATCCAATAGGTGTGTTTGTGTTATTGGATGAACATTTAGGTCATATTCGTCCTCCGTAGGCTTATTCTTGTCCAATTAGGGTTTTTAACCAATCTTGTGCATCCAATATGTTCATTTTTGTCGTTGGATTAACATTTAGGTCATTTTCGTCCTCCCTTGGCATATTCTTAACCAATTAGGATTTTTAACCAATCTTGTGCATCCAATAGGTGTGTTTGTGTCATTGTATGAACATCTAGGTCATTTTCATCCTCCCTTGGCGTATTCTTGTCCAATTAGGGTTTTTAAGGAATCTTTTGCATCCAATAAGTTCATTTTTGTCGTTGGCATAACATTTAGGTCATTTTCGTCCTCCCTAGGCTTATTCATCTCCAATTAGGATTTTTAAGCAATCTTGTGCATCCAATAAGTTCATTTGAGTCGTTGGATTAACATTTAGGTCATTTTCGTCCTCCCTAGACTTATTCTTAACCAATTAGGGTTTTTAACCAATCTTGTGCATTCAATAGGTGTGTTTGTGTCATTGATATAACATTTATGTCAGTATCGTCCTCCCTAGGCTTATACTTGTCATATTACGGTTTTTAACCAATCTTGTGCATCCAATAGGTGTGTTTGTGTCATTGGATGAACATTTTGGTCATTTTCGTCCCCGCAAGTCTTATTGTTGTCCAATTAGGGTTTTTAACCAATATTTGTATTCAATAGGTGTGTTTGTGTCATTGGATGAATATTTAGGTCATTTTCATCCTCCCAAGTCTTATTCTAGTCCAATTATGGTTTTTTTTACCAATCTTGTGCATCCAATAGGTATGTTTGTGTCATTGGATGAATATTTAGTTCATTCTTGTCCTCCCAAGTCATATTCTTTTCCAATTAAGGTTAATAAGTAATCTTGTTCATCCAATAGGTGTGTTTGTGTCATTAGATGAACATTTAGGTTATATTCGTCCTCCCAAGTCTTATTCTTGTCCAATTAGGGTTTTTAGCCAATCTTGTGCATCTAATAGGTGTATTTGTGTCTTTTGATGAACATTTAGGTCATTTTCGTCTTCCCAAGTCTTATCCTTGTCGAATTAGGGTTTTTAACGAATTTTGTGCATCTAATAGGTGTGTTTGTGTCATTGGAAGTACATTTAGGTCATTTTTGTAAGACCCGTTATTTTAAATTATACCTTATCTATTTTAATGGATTTTGGTATTGAACTCAGGGGCTTTTTTGCCAAGTTATTAATATTTTGGAGTTTATATGATCAAAAAGATATTTTGATGCCCGATTAGAAGTACTCGTCGATAAATAAATTAAATTAACTGTGGTGAATCTTTTACGAAGAGTTTAATGCGTTATGGGTGAAAGGGTAATTTAATAAATATCTAAAGATTTTAAGATATTTGTTAATTATAATTAATATGATAGTGGGTGATAGGACAAGGATTTCTGCCTCACACATCATCATCTTCTCCCTTCCTCCATTGTTGCTCTTTTTTGCTTCCTTTTCTTTCCTTTGGATTTGAAAATTGATAGTGGGTGATAGGACAAGGATTTCTCAACTTCACTCTTCACCTTTGATTCAAAAACGAAGAAAAACGGTATTAGGGATTCAAACACAAATCTCCCCGTTTCATCTAGATCTAAGTGTCGTTTCAAGAAGTGATAGATCTAAACGGTATTATGATACACGTTTTTGTAAATTGTGCAGACCTGTGATAGGTGGCACCTTGGTAAATAGTACTTTGGCCCGTGATAGGCGGTACTTTTACGATTTACGGTTTTTTGTAAATTGTGCAGACCCGTGATAGGTGGCACCTTGTTAAAGAGTACTTTGGCCTATGATAGGCGGTGCATTTACAATTTATTTTCTTTTTAGTAAACCGTGCAGACCTGTGATAGGTGGCACCTTGGTAAACGATACGGGCCCATGATAGGCAGTACGTTTATGGTTTACGATTTTTAGTAAATCGTGCAGACCCGTGATAGGTGGCATCTCGGTAATTGGTACTTTGGCCTGCGATAGGCGGTACAATTATGATTTACGGCCCTTCGAGGAGGGTTTTGGTTTGGAATTCCGAGTCCATGCATTTTGGCATATACGCATTGCATTAGGGTGCTTGGCACACGAGTTGTGGTTGATTCAAATTATGATTGTGTTGATTTTGCTAAGTGTTATGGTTTGAAATTATGTGTAAGTGTGTTTTGATTCAAATTATGATTGTGTTGATTTTGCTAAGTGTTATGGTTTGAAATTATGTGTAAGTGTGTTTTGATTCAAATTGTGATTGAGTTGGTTTATGTATTTTTAAAAGAATACACAGGAAATCGATTTACCCAATCGATTTGATGAGTTACAGGGGCCCTGTCCTTCACGAAATCGATTTACCCAATCGATTTTCTAATATGTTTTTCAAAATGATTTAAGTAATCGATTTGGTAAATTGATTGAATTCAATTGGATTCAATTAGATTCAATACAGGGGCCTTGTCTTTCGCAAAATTGATTTGCCCAATCGATTGGATTCAATACAGAGGCTCTGTCTTTCACGAAATCGATTTACCCAATCGATTGGACAATACAGGGGCTCAGTCCTTCTCGAAATCGATTGCTCCAATCGATTGATGCAAGTCTGGGGTTCAATTTTTACTAAAAACTTTCAAGAAATCGATTTGCCCAATCGATTGGCACAGTAGGAAATCTTATTTTGTGTTAGATGATGGATTTCTCAATTGATTATCAATGTATTGGTCAGTTATGTAATACTTGATGGATTGAGAACTTTCTTTTGATTTCATTTACATTTGGTAAGCATTACATGAACTTTTAGCATATGGAAAATCCTTCTAAGATGCATGATAAGTTGAAAAGGTTATTTGTGCATTTAAAAGCTTAAATGTTATGTGTTAACTGTTAATTTTCGGTTGGTGACCCTTTACAACTGTTGTGGAAATCTGGGCTTTGCCCTCAGATAAGAGTCAGGATGATCCCACCGGTTCGTACCCTATGGATGGGAATGTGGATGGGAATGCTTGATTGGAGCTACGTTAGGAGGATCTCACGGGGCGCATGGAGATTACTCGAGGCGTATAGTTTTTTTTTGTTATGTATAGAATGATCAGACTAGGTTGTCACTCAGGATACATATGTCTTTCTTTTGGGCTACTTTTATTTTAAATTGGAAGGATGTACTTGTACTAATGTTGACATCACAACATGCTTTGGATTTATATTTTGAAAAACTTTCCCGCTGTTTGTAAATTATAATGACTCAATTATTTATCCAAAGGTTTTACCTTATTTATTTCTCTGTTGTATTTTAATTTCTTTTGAAAAAAAAAATACACCCTTGTTGGAAAACTATGACTTCTTTTTTATTAAGAACAAGAGAATTAAGATCAACTCCAACTAGTTAGACATAATTCCCATATCAATCATGCACCATTCATACAATTCACACACACAGCGGAAACTTAAAATCACATACAAGATTATTCAAGGAGCATACAAGAATAAGCAATTAAACAATGCTGAATATTAAAGAGAAGGGATAGGAAAGATTGCACCAAGATTTATCCTGGTTCAGCCGTTGATCCAACGACCTACATCCAGTCCCGAAATCATAATCATGATTCCAGCCTTTTTCACTATAGAATGAATTCGAGTACTTTTACAGATTTTCCAGTCTTCTACACGACCTATCAATCTAACTCCCTTCACTTCTATCTTGTCACCCCTTTGATCCTTGTAGTTTATCCCCAAACTCACACAAGATCAAAGTAGACTTCCTCTTGATGATGCCACACCAACAAGGATAGCCACCAGTTTCTAAACTGGATTTGTTACAGCACCAATTACAACAAATTGTCTTTTACTCGAACAAAGAAAAGTAGTATCAAGAAATGTGTTTAATCACTCTAGCATCACACAAAAGATTTGATTTGCCAATGAATATTTTTGTGTGTTAGGAAACTTTTCTTTCAAAGTATTTTCAGAGATATGCAAGATTGAGAGCAAGAGATTCTGAAAAGATGTGAAAAGTTTTTATGCAAGAGTTATGCAAGTTGTTCCAAAAGTTCTGTTTAAAATGATTTGAAGCATCTTATATATATTCAAGGAAAACACCAGGACAATCGATTGCCCAATCGAGTTTGTAAGGATACAATCGATTGCTGCATCGAGTGTCGTATTTTCTGTGTTTCTAGAAACTTGAATTATATAAGCTTCACTTGATTGGTCAATCGATTGATTCAGTTTCTAAATTAGACCTGATGCTCTAATTTCCTTTCAATCGAGTGAGCAATCGAGTTGGCCAAAACTGGGTGCTCACTGTGACTTGAAAAATAGCATCACTCGATTGGTCAATCGAGTGTCGTGATCAAAGTGATTCAGACCTGATGCTATAATTTCCTTTTAATCGAGTGAGCAATCGAGTTGTTCAAAACTGGGTGCTCACTGTGACTTGAAAAATAGCATCAATCGATGTGTCAATCGAGTATCGTGGTCAAAGTGACTCAGATACTGCAAACAATCAAGTTGCCAATCGAGTGGACAATCGAGTGGTCAATCGAGTGGGCACAAACTGAGTGCTCTCTGTAACTTAAACTTCAGCGTCAATCGAATTGTCAATCTATTGTGCAATCGACTTGACAATCGAGTGATCTTGTTACAGACCTCAGTTGTTTATGACAGTTTATGTGCCATTCGATTGATGACTCATTCAATCGATTGTTCAATCGAGTTTTTCAAAGTTAAGTTTCATACAAATGAATGAATGACAAAAGTTTATTGGCAATGTCTTGTGTGAGACTCTAGTGATTTGTTTACTCAACTTGGTACTTAGACACCTAATACCACTATACAAAAATTGCATCTTCCTCAAGTGCATCCTCCAACTATGGTTGGTTCCTTGAGTTGCGAACTACTGTTCCAAGTGTGTGGTGTCTTCATGTATGCCTGAAATGTTTCTCAATTCAAAACATTAGATAAGGCAAATATTTCATGTGCACTGTATGTTTGGTACTTAAATCAAAAACAAGATCAGGGAAGCTTATGGCTTACAACCCTCGCTTTGAAAAACGGGGTGTTACAATTTTCGTCTTTCCTAGGGTTATTCTTGTCCAATTGGGGTTTTAAAGAAATCTTGTGCAACCAATAGGTGTGTTTGTGTCATTGGATGAACATTTAGGTCATTTTTGTCCTCCTTAGGCATATTCTTGTCCAATTAGGGCTTTTAAGCAATCTTGTGAATCCAATAATCATTGGTGTCATTGAATTAACATTTAGGTTATTTTCTTCCTCCCTAGGCTTATTCTTAACCAATTACGGCTTTTAATCAATCTTGTGCATCCAATAGGTGTGTTTGTGTCATTGGATGAATATTTAGGTTTCGTTCTCCCAAGTGTTATTCTTGTCTTGTTAAGGTTTTTAATCAATCTTGTTCATCCAATAAGTGTGTTTGTGTCAATGGATGAACATTTAGGTCATTTTTGTCCTCCCTAGATGATTCTTGTCCAATTAGGATTTCTAACTTATCTTGTGCATCCAATAAGGTCATTTTTGTCATTAGATTAAGATTTAGGTCTATTTTGTCGTCTCTGGGATTATTCTTATCCAATTAGGGTTTTTCACCAATCTTGTGCTTCCAATAGGTGTGTTTGTGCCATTGGATTAACATTTAGGTCATTTTAGTCCAATTATGGTTTTTAACCAATCTTGTGCATCCAATAGATCTGTTTGTGTCGTTCATTAAACATTTAGGTCATTTTTTTCCTCCCTAGACTTATTCTTGTCCAATTAGGGTTTCTAACTAATCTTGTGCATCCAATAGGTGTGTTTGTCCAATTAGGGTTTTAAACCAATCTTGTGCATCCAATAGGTGTGTTTGTGTCATTGGTCGAACCTTTAGTTCATTTTCATCCGATCTAGGCTTATTCTTGTCCAATTAGGGTTCTTTACCAATCTTGTGCATCCAATAAGTTCATTTGTGTCATTGGATTAAAATTTAGGTCATTTTCGTCTTCCCTTGGCTTAGTGTTGTCCAATTAGGGTTTTTAGCCAATCTTGTGCATCTAATAGGTGTATTTGTGTCATAGGATGAACATTTAGGTCATTTTCGTCCTCCCAAGTCTTATTCTGGTCGAATTAGGGTTTTGAACGAATTTTACGCATTTAATAAGTGTGTTTGTGTCATTGGAAGAACATTAAGGTCATTTTCAGCTTCCCTAGGCTTATTATTGTCCAATTAGGGTTTTTAAGCAATCTTGTGCATCCAATAAGTTCATCTGTGTCGTTCGATTAACATTTAAGTCATTTTCGTCCTCCCTAGGCTTATTCTTGTCAAATTAGGTTTTTAAGCAATCTTGTGCATCCAATAAATTCATTTGTGTTGTTGGATTAACATTTCGGTCATTTTCGTCCTCCCTAGTTTTATTCATATCCAATTAGGGTTTTTAAGTTATTGGATGAAGATTTAGGTGATTTTTGTCCTCCTAAGTCTTACTGTTGTCCAATTAAGGTTATTAAGCAATCTTGTGCATCCAATAGGTGTGATTGTTTCATTGGATGAACATTTAGGACATTTACGTCCTCTCGTGTCTTATTCTTATCGACTTAGAGTTTTTAACCAATCTTGTGCATCCAATTGGTGTGTTTGTGTTATTGGATGAACATTTAGGTCATATGCGTCCTCCGTAGGCTTATTCTTGTCCAATTATAGTTTTTAACCAATCTTGTGTGTGCAATAAGTTCATTTTTGTTGTTGGATTAACATTTAGGACATTTTCGTTCTCCCTAGGCTTATTCTTAACCAATTAGGATTTTTAACCAACCTTGTGCTTCCAAGAGCTGTGTTTTTAAGGAATCTTGTGTGTGCAATAAGTTCATTTGTGTTGTCGAATTAGAGTTTTTAAGGAATCTTGTGCATCCAATAAGTTCATTTTTGTCGTTGGCATAACATTTAGGTCATTTTCGTCCTCCCTAGGCTTATTCTTCTCCAATTAGGGTTTTTATGCAATCTTGTGCATCCAATAAGTTCATTTGTGTCGTTGGATTAACATTTAGGTCATTTTCGTCCTCCCTAGACTTATTCTTAACCAATTAGGGTTTTTAACCAATCTTGTGCATCCAATAGGTGTGTTTGTGTCATTGGATGAATATTTAGTTCATTCTTGTCCTCCCAAGTCTTATTCTTTTCCAATTAAGGTTAATAAGTAATCTTGTTCATCCAATAGGTGTGTTTGTGTCAATGGATGAACAATTAGGTCATTTTCGTCTTCCCAAGTCTTATTCTTGTCAAATTAGGGTTTTAAACGAATCTTGTGCATCTAATAGGTGTGTTTGTGTCATTGGAATTACATTTAGGTCATTTTCGTCTTCCCTAGGGTTATTCTTGTCCAATTAGGGTTTTTAAGAAATCTTGTGCAACCATTAGGTGTGTTAGTGTCATTGGATGAACATTTAGGTCATTTTCGTCCGCCCTATGCATATTCTTGTCCAATTAGGGCTTTTAAGCAATCTTGTGAATCCAACAATCATTTGTTTCATTGAATTAACATTTAGGTTATTTTCGTCCTCCATAGGCTTATTCTTAACCAATTACAGCTTTTGATCAATCTTGTGCATCCAATAGGTGTGTTTGTGTCATTGGATGAATATTTAGGTTTCGTTCTCCCAAGTGTTATTCTTCTCTTGTTAAGGTTTTTAATCAATCTTGTTCATCCAATAAGTGTTTTTGTGTTAATGGATGAACATTTTGGTCATTTTTGTCCTCCCTAGACTGATTCTTGTCCAATTACGGTTTCTAAATAATCTTGTGCATCCAATAAGTTTATTTGTTTCATTAGATTAAGATTTAGGTCTATTTTGTCATCTCCAGGATTATTCTTATCCAATTACGGTTTTTGACCAATCTTGTGCTTCCAATATGTGTGTTTGTGTCATTGGATGAACATTTAGGTCATCTTTGTACAATTACGGTTTTTAACCAATCTTGTGCATCCAGTAGATGTGTTTGTGTCGTTCTTTCAACATTTAGGTCATTTTTGTACTCCCTTGACTTACTCTTGTCCAATTAGAGTTTCTAACTAATCTTGTGCATCCAATAAGTTCATTTGTGTCATTGGATAATGATTTAGGTTGTTTTCGTCGTCTCTAGGATCATTCTTATCCAATTAGGGTTTTAAACCAATCTTGTGCATCCAATAGGTGTGTTTGTGTCATTGGTCGAACATTTAGTTCATTTTCATCCTATCTAGGCTTATTCTTGTCCAATTAGGGTTCTTTACCAATCTTGGGCATCCAATAAGTTCATTTGTGTCATTGGATTAACATTTCGGTCATTTTCGTCTTCCCTAGGCTTAGTGTTGTCCAATTAGGGTTTTTAGCCAATCTTGTGCATCTAATAGGTGTATTTGTGTCATTGGATGAACATTTAGGTCATTTTCGTCCTCCCAAGTCTTATTCTGGTCGAATTAGGGTTTTTAACGAATCTTACGTATTTAATAGGTGTGTTTGTGTCATTGGAAGAACATTAAGGTCATCTTCGTCTTCCCTAGGCTTATTCTTGTCCAACTAGGGTTTTTAAGCAATCTTGTGCGTCCAATGAGTTCATTTGTGTCGTTGGATTAATATTTAAGTCATTTTCGTCCTCCCAAGGCATATTCTTGTTCAATTAGGGTTTTTTCGCAATCTTGTGCAACCAATAAGTGTGTTTGTGTCTTTGGATGAACATTTAGGTCATTTTCGTCCTCCCTAGGCTTATTCTTGTCAAATTAAGGTTTTTAAGCAATCTTGTGCATCCAATAAATTCATTTGTGTTGTTGGATTAACATTTCGGTCATTTTCGTCCTCCCTAGGTTTATTCATATCCAATTAGGGTTTTTAAGTCATTGGATGAAGATTTAGGTAATTTTTGTCCTCCTAAGTCTTATTGATGTCCAATTAAGGTTATTAACCAATCTTGTGCATCCAATAGGTGTGATTGTTTCATTGGATGAACATTTAGGTCATTTACGTCCTCCCGTGTCATATTCTTATCCACATAGGGTTTTTAACCAATCTTGTGCATCCAATAGGTGTGTTTGTTTTATTGAATGAACATTTAGGTCATATTCGTCCTACGTAGGCTTATTCTTGTCCAATTAGGGTTTTTAAGCAATCTTGTGCATCCAATAAGTTCATTTTTGTCGTTGGATTAACATTTAGGACATTTTTGTCCTCCCTTGGCTTATTCTTAACCAATTAGGATTTTTAAGCAATCTTGTGCTTCCAATAGCTGTGTTTGTGTCATTGTATGAACATCTAGGTCATTTTCATCCTCCCTTGGCTTATTCTTGTCGAATTAGAGTTTTTAAGGAATCTTGTGCATCCAATAAGTTCATTTTTGTCGTTGGCATAACATTTAGGTCATTTTCGTCCTCCTTAGGCTTATTCTTCTCCAATTAGGGTTTTAATCAATCTTGTGCATCCAATAAGTTCATTTGTGTCGTTGGATTAACATTTAGGTCATTTTCGTCCTCCCTAGGCTTATTCTTAACCAATTAGGGTTTTTAACCAATCTTGTGCATCCAATTGGTGTGTTTGTGTCATTGGATGAATATTTAGTTCATTCTTGTCCTCCCGAGTCTTATTCCTTTCCAATTAAGGTTAATAAGTAATCTTGTTCATCCAATAGCTGTGTTTGTGTCAATGGATGAACATTTAGGTCATTTTCGTCTTCCCAAGTCTTATTCTTGTCGAATTAGGGTTTTTAACGAATCTTGTGCATCTAATAGGTGTGTTTGTGCCATTGGAAGTACATTTAGGTCATTTTCGTCTTCCCTAGGGTTATTCTTGTCCAATTAGGGTTTTTAAGAAATATTGTGCAACCATTAGGTGTGTTTGTGTCGTTGGATGAACATTTAGGTCATTTTCGTCCTCCCTAGGCATATTCTTGTCCAATTAGGGCTTTTATGCAATCTTGTGAATCCAATAATCATTTGTGTCATTGCATTAATATTTAGGTTATTTTCGTCCTCCATAGGCTTACTCTTAACCAATTACGGCTTTTGATCAATCTTGTGCATCCAATAGGTGTGTTTGTGTCATTGGATGAATATTTAGGTTTCGTTCTCCCAAGTGTTATTCTTCTCTTGTTAAGGTTTTTAATCAATCTTGTTCATCCAATAAGTGTTTTTGTGTTAATGGATGAACATTTTGGTTATTTTCGTCCTCCCTAGACTGATTCTTGTCCAATTATGGTTTCTAACTAATCTTGTGCATCCAATAAGTTCATTTGTGTCATTAGATTAAGATTTAGGTCTATTTTTTCATCTCTAGGATTATTCTTATCCAATTAGGGTTTTCACCAATCTTGTGCTTCCAATAGGTGTGTTTGTGTCATTGGATGAACATTTAGGTCATCTTTGTCCAATTAAATTTTTTAACCAATCTTGTGCATCCAGTAGATGGGTTTGTGTCGTTCTTTCAACATTTAGGTCATTTTTGTCCTCCCTTGACTTAATCTTGTCCAATTAGGGTTTCTAACTAATCTTGTGCATCCAATAAGTTCAGTTGTGTCATTGGATAAAGATTTAGGTTATTTTCGTCGTCTCTAGGATCATTCTTATCCAATTAGGGTTTTAAACCAATCTTGTGCATCCAATAGGTGTGTTTGTGTCATTGGTCGAACATTTAGTTCATTTTCATCCTATCTAGGCTTATTCTTGTCCAATTAGGGTTCTTTACCAACCTTGTGTATCCAATAAGTTAATTTGTGACATTGGATTAACATTTAGTTCATTTTCGTCTACCGTAGGCTTAGTGTTGTCCAATTAGGGTTTTTCGCCAATCTTGTGCATCTAATAGGTGTATTTGTGTCATTGGATGAACATTTATGTCATTTTCGTCCTCCCAAGTATTATTCTGGTCGAATTAGGGTTTTTAACGAATCTTACGCATTTAATAAGTGTGTTTGTGTCATTGGAAGAACATTAAGGTCATTTTCGTCTTCCCTAGGCTTAGTGTTGTCCAATTAGGGTTTTTAAGCAATCTTGTGCATCCAATAAGTTCATTTGTGTCGTTCGATTAACATTTAAGTCATTTTCGTCCTCCCTAGGTATATTCTCGTCCAATTAGGGTTTTTTAGCAATCTTGTGCAACCAATAAGTGTGTTTGTGTCTTTGGATGAACATTTAGGTCATTTTCGTCCTCCCTAGGCTTATTCTTGTCAAATTAAGGTTTTTAAGCAATCTTGTGCATCCAATAAATTCATTTGTGTTGTTGGATTAACATTTCGGTCATTTTCGTCCTCCCTAGGTTTATTCATATCCAATTAGGGTTTTTAAGTCACTGGATGAAGATTTAGGTAATTTTGTCCTCCAAAGTCTTACTGTTGTCCAATTAAGGTCATTAACCAATCTTGTGCATCCAATAGGTGTGATTGTTTCATTGGATGAACATTTAGGTCATTTACGTCCTCCCGTGTCTTATTCTTATCCACTTAGGGTTTTTACCCAATCTTGTGCATCCAATAGGTGTGTTTGTGTTATTGGATGAACATTTAGGTCATATTCGTCCTCCGAAGGCTTATTCTTGTCCAATTAGGGTTTTTAACCAATCTTGTGCGTCCAATAAGTTCATTTTTGTCGTCGGATTAACATTTAGGACATTTTCGTCCTCCCTAGGCTTATTCTTAACCAATTAGGATTTTTAACCAATCTTGTGCTTCCAATAGCTGTGTTGGTGTCATTGTATGAACATCTAGGTCATTTTCATCCTCCCATGGCTAATTCTTGTCGAATTGGAGTTTTTAAGCAATCTTGTGCATCCAATAAGTTCATTTTTGTCGTTGGCATAACATTTAGGTCATTTTCGTCCTCCCTAGGCTTATTCTTCTCCAATTAGGGTTTTTAAGCAATCTTGTGCATCCAATAAGTTCATTTGTGTCGTTGGATTAACATTTAGGTCATTTTAGTCCTCCCTAGACTTATTCTTAACCAATTAGGGTTTTTAACAAGTCTTGTGCATCCAATAGGTGTGTTTGTGTCATTGGATGAATATTTAGTTCATTCTTGTCCTCTCAAGTCTTATTCTTTTCCAATTAAGGTTAATAAGTAATGTTGTTCATCCAATAGGTGTGTTTGTGTCAATGGATGAACATTTAGGTCATTTTCGTGTTCCCAAATCTTATTCTTGTCGAATTAGGGTTTTTAACGAATCTTGTGCATCTAATAGGTGTGTTTGTGTCATTGGATGAACATTTAGGTCATTTTCGTCCTCCCTACGCATATTCTTGTCCAATTAGGGCTTTTAAGAAATCTTGTGTTTCCAATAATCATTTGTGTCATTGAATTAACATTTAGGTTATTTTCGTCCTCCATAGGCTTATTCTTAACCAATTACGGCTTTTGATCAATCTTGTGCATCCAATAGCTGTGTTTGTGTCATTGGATGAATATTTAGGTTTCATTCTCCCAAGTGTTATTCTTCTCTTGTCATTGGATGAACATTTAGGTCATCTTTGTCCAATTAAGGTTTTTAACCAATCTTGTGCATCCAGTAGATGTGTTTGTGTCGTTCTTTCAACATTTAGGTCATTTTTGTCCTCCCTTGACTTAATCTTGTCCAATTAGGGTTTCTAACTAATCTTGTGCATCCAATAAGTTCATTTGTGTCGTTGGATAAAGATTTAGGTTATTTTCGTCGTCTCTAGGATCATTCTTATCCAATTAGGGTTTAAAACCAATCTTGTGCATCCAATAGGTGTGTTTGTGTCATTGGTCGAACATTTAGTTCATTTTCATCCTATTTATGCTTATTCTTGTCCAATTAGGGTTCTTTACCAATCTTGTGCATCCAATAAGTTCATTTGTGACATTGGATTAACATTTAGTTCATTTTCGTCTTCCCTAGGCTTAGTGTTGTCCAATTAGGGTTTTTAGTCAATCTTGTGCATCTAATAGGTGTATTTGTGTCATTGGATGAACATTTATGTCATTTTCGTCCACCCAAGTCTTATTCTGGTCGAATTAGGGTTTTTAACGAATCTTACGCATTTAATAAGTGTGTTTGTGTCATTGGAAGAACATTAAGGTCATTTTCGTCTTCCCTAGGCTTATTCTTGTCCAATTAGGGTTTTTAAGCAATCTTGTGCATCCAATAAGTTCATTTGTGTCGTTCGATTAACATTTAAGTCATTTTCGTCCTCCCTAGGTATATTCTTGTCCAATTAGGGTTTTTTAGCAATCTTGTGCAACCAATAAGTGTGTTTGTGTCTTTGGATGAACATTTTGGTCATTTTCGTCCTCCCTAGGCTTATTCTTGTCAAATTAAGGTTTTTAAGCAATCTTGTGCATCCAATAAATTCATTTGTGTTGTTGGCTTAACATTTCGGTCATTTTCGTCCTCCCTAGGTTTATTCATATCCAATTAGGGTTTTTAAGTCATTGGATGAAGATTTAGGTAATTTTGTCCTCCTAAGTCTTACTGTTGTCCAATTAAGGTTATTAACCAATCTTGTGCATCCAATAGGTGTGATTGTTTCATTGGATGAACATTTAGGTCATTTACGTCCTCCCGTGTCTTATTCTTATCCACTTAGGGTTTTTAACCAATCTTGTGCATCCAAGAGGTGTGTTTGTGTTATTGGATGAACATTTAGGTCATATACGTCCTCCGTAGGCTTATTCTTGTCCAATTAGGGTTTTTAACCAATCTTGTGCATCCAATAAGTTCATTTTTGTCGTTGGATTAACATTTAGGACATTTTCGTCCTCCCTAGGCTTATTCTTAACCAATTAGGATTTTTAACCAATCTTGTGCTTCCAATAATTGTGTTTGTGTCATTGTATGAACATCTAGGTCATTTTCATCCTCCCTTGGCTTATTCTTGTCGAATTAGAGTTTTTTAGCAATCTTGTGCATCCAATAAGTTCATTTTTGTCGTTGGCATAACATTTATGGTCATTTTCGTCCTCCCTAGGCTTATTCTTCTCCAATTAGGGTTTTTAAGCAATCTTGTGCATCCAATAAGTTCATTTGTGTCGTTGGATTAACATTTAGGTCATTTTCGTCCTCCCTAGACTTATTCTTAACCAATTAGGGTTTTTAACCAATCTTGTGCATCCAATGGGTGTGTTTGTGTCATTGGATGAATATTTAGTTCATTCTTGTCCTCTCAAGTCTTATTCTTTTCCAATTAAGGTTAATAAGTAATCTTGTTCATCCAATAGGTGTGTTTGTGTCAATGGATGAACATTTAGGTCATTTTCGTCTTCCCAAGTCTTATTCTTGTCGAATTAGGGTTTTTAACGAATCTTGTGCATCGAATAGGTGTGTTTGTGTCATTGGAAGTACATTTAGGTTATTTTCGTCTTCCCTAGGGTTATTCTTGTCCAATTAGGGTTTTTATGAAATATTGTGCAACCATTAGGTGTGTTTGAGTCATTGGATGAACATTTAGGTCATTTTCGTCCTCCTTACGCATATTCTTGTCCAATTAGGGCTTTTAAGCAATCTTGTGAATCCAATAATCATTTGTGTCATTGAATTAATATTTAGGTTATTTTCGTCCTCCATAGGCTTATTCTTAACCAATTACGGCTTTTGATCAATCTTGTGCATCCAATAGGTGTGTTTGTGTCATTGGATGAATGTTTAGGTTTCGTTCTCCCAAGTGTTATTCTTCTCTTGTTAAGGTTTTTAATCAATCTTGTTCATCCAATAAGTGTTTTTGTGTTAATGGATGAACATTTTGGTCATTTTCGTCCTCCATAGACTGATTCTTGTCCGATTATGGTTTCTCTATAATCTTGTGCATCCAATAAGTTCATTTGTGTCATTAGATTAAGATTTAGGTCTATTTTGTCATCTCTAGGATTATTCTTATCCAATTAGGGTTTTCACCAATCTTGTGCTTCCAATAGGTATGTTTGTGTCATTGGATGAACATTTAGGTCATCTTTGTCCAATTAAGTTTTTTAACCAATCTTGTGCATCCAGTAGATGTGTTTGTGTCGTTCTTTCAACATTTAGGTCATTTTTGTCCTCCCTTGACTTAATCTTGTCCAATTAGGGTTTCTAACTAATCTTGTGCATCCAATAAGTTCATTTGTGTCGTTGGATAAAGATTTAGGTTATTTTCGTCGTCTCTAGGATCATTCTTATCCAATTAGGGTTTAAAACCAATCTTGTGCATCCAATAGGTGTGTTTGTGTCATTGGTCGAACATTTAGTTCATTTTCATCCTATTTATGCTTATTCTTGTCCAATTAGGGTTCTTTACCAATCTTGTGCATCCAATAAGTTCATTTGTGACATTGGATTAACAATTAGTTCATTTTCGTCTTCCCTAGGCTTAGTGTTGTCCAATTAGGGTTTTTAGCCAATCTTGTGCATCTAATAGGTGTATTTGTGTCATTGGATGAACATTTATGTCATTTTCGTCCACCCAAGTCTTATTCTGGTCGAATTAGGGTTTTTAACGAATCTTACGCATTTAATAAGTGTGTTTGTGTCATTAGATTAAGATTTAGGTTTATTTTGTCATCTCTAGGATTATTCTTATCCAATTAGGGTTTTCACCAATCTTGTGCTTCCAATAGGTGTGTTTGTGTCATTGGATGAACATTTAGGTCATCTTTGTCCAATTAAGGTTTTTAACCAATCTTGTGCATCCAGTAGACGTGTTTGTGTCGTTCTTTCAACATTTAGGTCATTTTTGTCCTCCCTTGACTTAATCTTGTCCAATTAGGGTTTCTAACTAATCTTGTGCATCCAATAAGTTCATTTGTGTCGTTGGATAAAGATTTAGGTTATTTTCGTCGTCTCTAGGATCATTCTTATCCAATTAGGGTTTAAAACCAATCTTGTGCATCCAATAGGTGTGTTTGTGTCATTGGTCGAACATTTAGTTCATTTTCATCCTATTTATGCTTATTCTTGTCCAATTAGGGTTCTTTACCAATCTTGTGCATCCAATAAGTTCATTTGTGACATTGGATTAACAATTAGTTCATTTTCGTCTTCCCTAGGCTTAGTGTTGTCCAATTAGGGTTTTTAGCCAATCTTGTGCATCTAATAGGTGTATTTGTGTCATTGGATGAACATTTATGTCATTTTCGTCCACCCAAGTCTTATTCTGGTCGAATTAGGGTTTTTAACGAATCTTACGCATTTAATAAGTGTGTTTGTGTCATTGGAAGAACATTAAGGTCATTTTCGTCTTCCCTAGGCTTATTCTTGTCCAATTAGGGTTTTTAAGCAATCTTGTGCATCCAATAAGTTCATTTGTGTCGTTCGATTAACATTTAAGTCATTTTCGTCCTCCCTAGGTATATTCTTGTCCAATTAGGGTTTTTTAGCAATCTTGTGCAACCAATAAGTGTGTTTGTGTCTTTGGATGAACATTTTGGTCATTTTCGTCCTCCCTAGGCTTATTCTTGTCAAATTAAGGTTTTTAAGCAATCTTGTGCATCCAATAAATTCATTTGTGTTGTTGGATTAACATTTCGGTCATTTTCGTCCTCCCTAGGTTTATTCATATCCAATTAGGGTTTTTAAGTCATTGGATGAAGATTTAGGTAATTTTGTCCTCCTAAGTCTTACTGTTGTCCAATTAAGGTTATTAACCAATCTTGTGCATCCAATAGGTGTGATTGTTTCATTGGATGAACATTTAGGTCATTTAAGTCCTCCCGTGTCTTATTCTTATCCACTTAGGGTTTTTAACCAATCTTGTGCATCCAAGAGGTGTGTTTGTGTTATTGGATGAACATTTAGGTCATATACGTCCTCCGTAGGCTTATTCTTGTCCAATTAGGGTTTTTAACCAATCTTGTGCATCCAATAAGTTCATTTTTGTCGTTGGATTAACATTTAGGACATTTTCGTCCTCCCTAGGCTTATTCTTAACCAATTAGGATTTTTAACCAATCTTGTGCTTCCAATAGTTGTGTTTGTGTCATTGTATGAACATCTAGGTCATTTTCATCCTCCCTTGGCTTATTCTTGTCGAATGAGAGTTTTTTAGCAATCTTGTGCATCCAATAAGTTCATTTTTGTCGTTGGCATAACATTTATGGTCATTTTCGTCCTCCCTAGGCTTATTCTTCTCCAATTAGGGTTTTTAAGCAATCTTGTGCATCCAATAAGTTCATTTGTGTCGTTGGATTAACATTTAGGTCATTTTCGTCCTCCCTAGACTTATTCTTAACCAATTAGGGTTTTTAACCAATCTTGTGCATCCAATAGGTGTGTGTGTGTCATTGGATGAATATTTAGTTCATTCTTGTCCTCTCAAGTCTTATTCTTTTCCAATTAAGGTTAATAAGTAATCTTGTTCATCCAATAGGTGTGTTTGTGTCAATGGATGAACATTTAGGTCATTTTCGTCTTCCCAAATCTTATTCTTGTCGAATTAGGGTTTTTAACGAATCTTGTGCATCTAATAGGTGTGTTTGTGTCATTGGAAGTACATTTAGGTCATTTTCGTCTTCCCTAGGGTTATTCTTGTCCAATTAGGGTTTTTAAGATATCTTGTGCAACCATTAGGTGTGTTTGTGTCATTGGATGAACATTTAGGTCATTTTTGTCCTCCCTACGCATATTCTTGTCCAATTAGGGCTTTTAAGCAATCTTGTTTTTCCAATAATCATTTGTGTCATTGAATTAACATTTAGGTTATTTTCGTCCTCCATAGGCTTATTCTTAACAATTACGGCTTTTGATCAATCTTGTGCATCCAATAGGTGTGTTTGTGTCATTGGATGAATATTTAGGTTTCATTCTCCCAAGTGTTATTCTTCTCTTGTTAAGGTTTTTAATCAATCTAGTTCATCCAATAAGTGTTTTTGTGTTAATGGATGAACATTTTGGCCATTTTCATCCTCCCTAGACTGATTCTTGTCCAATTATGGTTTCTAACTAATCTTGTGCATCCAATAAGTTCATTTGTGTCATTAGATTAAGATTTAGGTTTATTTTGTCATCTCTAGGATTATTCTTATCCAATTAGGGTTTTCACCAATCTTGTGCTTCCAATAGGTGTGTTTGTGTCATTGGATGAACATTTAGGTCATCTTTGTCCAATTAGGGTTTTTAATCAATCTTGTGCATCCAGTAGATGTGTTTGTGTCGTTCTTTCAATATTTAGGTCATTTTTGTCCTCCCTTGACATAATCTTGTCCAATTATGGTTTCTAACTAATCTTGTGCATCGAATAAGTTCATTTGTGTCATTGGATAAAGATTTAGGTTATTTTCGTCGTCTCTAGGATCATTCTTATCCAATTAGGGTTTTAAACCAATCTTGTGCATCCAATAGGTGTGTTTGTGTCATTGGTCGAACATTTAGTTCATTTTCATCCTATCTAGGCTTATTCTTGTCCAATTAGGGTTCTTTACCAATCTTGTGCATCCAATAAGTTCATTTGTGTCATTGGATTAACAATTAGTTCATTTTCGTCTTCCCTTGGCTTAGTGTTGTCCAATTAGGGTTTTTAGCCAATCTTGTGCATCTAATAGGTGTATTTGTGTCATTGGATGAACATTTATCTCATTTTCGTCCTCCCAAGTCTTATTCTTGTCGAATTAGGATTTTTAACGAATCTTACGCATTTAATAAGTGTGTTTGTGTCATTGGAAGAACATTAAGGTCATTTTCATCTTCCCTTGGCTTATTCTTGTCCAATTAGGGTTTTTAAGCAATCTTGTGCATCCAATAAGTTCATTTGTGTCGTTCGATTAACATTTAAGTCATTTTCGTCCTCCCTAGGTATATTCTTGTCCAATTAGGGTTTTTAAGCAATCTTGTGCATCCAATAAGTTCATTTTTGTCGTTGGATTAACATTTAGGACATTTTCGTCCTCCCTAGGCTTATTCTTAACCAATTAGGATTTTTAACCAATCTTGTGCTTCCAATTGCTGTGTTTGTGTCATTGTATGAATATCTAGGTCATTTTCATCCTCCCTTGGCTTATTCTTGTCGAATTAGAGTTTTTAAGGAATCTTGTG
Organism: Cicer bijugum; assembly: GCA_037974875.1. Classification (NCBI taxonomy): domain Eukaryota; kingdom Viridiplantae; phylum Streptophyta; class Magnoliopsida; order Fabales; family Fabaceae; genus Cicer; species Cicer bijugum. Next base: position 1,943,182 of record JBBPBT010000478.1, read on the forward strand.
CATCCAATAAGTTCATTTTTGTCGTTGGCATAACATTAAGGTCATTTTCGTCCTCCTTAGGCTTATTCTTGTCCAATTAGGGTTTTTAAGCAATCTTGTGCATCCAATAAGTTCATTTTTGTCGTTGGATTAACATTTAGGACATTTTCGTCCTCCCTAGGCTTATTCTTAACCAATTAGGATTTTTAACCAATCTTGTGCTTCCAATAGCTGTGTTTGTGTCATTGTATGAATATCCAGGTCATTTTCATCCTCCCTTGGCTTATTCTTGTCGAATTAGAGTTTTTAAGGAATCTTGTGCATCCAATAAGTTCATTTTTGTCGTTGGCATAACATTTAGGTCATTTTCGTCCTCCCTAGACTTATTCTTAACCAATTAGGGTTTTAAACCAATCTTGTGCATCCAATAGGTGTGTTTGTGTCATTAGATGAATATTTAGTTCATTCTTGTCCTCCCAAGTCTTATTCCTTTCCAATTAATGTTAATAAGTAATCTTGTTCATCCAATAGGTGTGTTTGTGTCAATGGATGAACATTTAGGTCATTTTCGTCTTCCCAAGTCTTATTCTTGTCGAATTAGGGTTTTTAACGAATCTTGTGCATCGAATAGGTGTGTTTGTGTCATTGGAAGTACATTTAGGTCATTTTCGTCTTCCCTAGGGTTATTCTTGTCCAATTAGGGTTTTTAAGAAATATTGTGCAACCATTAGGTGTGTTTGAGTCATTGGATGAACATTTAGGTCATTTTCGTCCTCCCTAGGCATATTCTTGTCCAATTAGGGCTTTTAAGCAATCTTGTGAATCCAATAATCATTTGTGTCATTGAATTAATATTTAGGTTATTTTCGTCCTCCATAGGCTTATTCTTAACCAATTACGGCTTTTGATCAATCTTCTGCATCCAATAGGTGTGTTTGTGTCATTGGATGAATATTTAGGTTTCGTTCTCCCAAGTGTTATTCTTCTCTTGTTAAGGTTTTTAATCAATCTTGTTCATCCAATAAGTGTTTTTGTGTTAATGGATGAACATTTTGGTCATTTTCGTCCTCCCTAGACTGATTCTTGTCCAATTATGGTTTCTAACTAATCTTGTGCATCCAATAAGTTCATTTGTGTCATTAGATTAAGATTTAGGTCTATTTTGTCATCTCTAGGATTATTCTTATCCAATTAGGGTTTTCACCAATCTTGTGCTTCCAATAGGTGTGTTTGTGTCATTGGATGAACATTTAGGTCATCTTTGTCCAATTAAGGTTTTTAACCAATCTTGTGCATCCAGTAGATGTGTTTGTGTCGTTCTTTCAACATTTAGGTCATTTTTGTCCTCCCTTGACTTAATCTTGTCCAATTAGGGTTTCTAACTAATCTTGTGCATCCAATAAGTTCATTTGTGTCGTTGGATAAAGATTTAGGTTATTTTCGTCGTCTCTAGGATCATTCTTATCCAATTAGGGTTTAAAACCAATCTTGTGCATCCAATAGGTGTGTTTGTGTCATTGGTCTAACATTTAGTTCATTTTCATCCTATTTATGCTTATTCTTGTCCAATTAGGGTTCTTTACCAATCTTGTGCATCCAATAAGTTCATTTGTGACATTGGATTAACATTTAGTTCATTTTCGTCTTCCCTAGGCTTAGTGTTGTCCAATTAGGGTTTTTAGTCAATCTTGTGCATCTAATAGATGTATTTGTGTCATTGGATGAACATTTATGTCATTTTCGTCCACCCAAGTCTTATTCTGGTCGAATTAGGGTTTTTAACGAATCTTACGCATTTAATAAGTGTGTTTGTGTCATTGGAAGAACATTAAGGTCATTTTCGTCTTCCCTAGGCTTATTCTTGTCCAATTAGGGTTTTTAAGCAATCTTGTGCATCCAATAAGTTCATTTGTGTCGTTCGATTAACATTTAAGTCATTTTCGTCCTCCCTAGGTATATTCTTGTCCAATTAGGGTTTTTTAGCAATCTTGTGCAACCAATAAGTGTGTTTGTGTCTTTGGATGAACATTTTGGTCATTTTCGTCCTCCCTAGGCTTATTCTTGTCAAATTAAGGTTTTTAAGCAATCTTGTGCATCCAATAAATTCATTTGTGTTGTTGGATTAACATTTCGGTCATTTTCGTCCTCCCTAGGTTTATTCATATCCAATTAGGGTTTTTAAGTCATTGGATGAAGATTTAGGTAATTTTGTCCTCCTAAGTCTCACTGTTGTCCAATTAAGGTTATTAACCAATCTTGTGCATCCAATAGGTGTGATTGTTTCATTGGATGAACATTTAGGTCATTTAAGTCCTCCCGTGTCTTATTCTTATCCACTTAGGGTTTTTAACCAATCTTGTGCATCCAAGAGGTGTGTTTGTGTTATTGGATGAACATTTAGGTCATATACGTCCTCCGTAGGCTTATTCTTGTCCAATTAGGGTTTTTAACCAATCTTGTGCATCCAATAAGTTCATTTTTGTCGTTGGATTAACATTTAGGACATTTTCGTCCTCCCTAGGCTTATTCTTAACCAATTAGGATTTTTAACCAATCTTGTGCTTCCAATAGTTGTGTTTGTGTCATTGTATGAACATCTAGGTCATTTTCATCCTCCCTTGGCTTATTCTTGTCGAATTAGAGTTTTTTAGCAATCTTGTGCATCCAATAAGTTCATTTTTGTCGTTGGCATAACATTTATGGTCATTTTCGTCCTCCCTAGGCTTATTCTTCTCCAATTAGGGTTTTTAAGCAATCTTGTGCATCCAATAAGTTCATTTGTGTCGTTGGATTAACATTTAGGTCATTTTCGTCCTCCCTAGACTTATTCTTAACCAATTAGGGTTTTTAACCAATCTTGTGCATCCAATAGGTGTGTGTGTGTCATTGGATGAATATTTAGTTCATTCTTGTCCTCTCAAGTCTTATTCTTTTCCAATTAAGGTTAATAAGTAATCTTGTTCATCCAATAGGTGTGTTTGTGTCAATGGATGAACATTTAGGTCATTTTCGTCTTCCCAAATCTTATTCTTGTCGAATTAGGGTTTTTAACGAATCTTGTGCATCTAATAGGTGTGTTTGTGTCATTGGAAGTACATTTAGGTCATTTTCGTCTTCCCTAGGGTTATTCTTGTCCAATTAGGGTTTTTAAGATATCTTGTGCAACCATTAGGTGTGTTTGTGTCATTGGATGAACATTTAGGTCATTTTTGTCCTCCCTACGCATATTCTTGTCCAATTAGGGCTTTTAAGCAATCTTGTTTTTCCAATAATCATTTGTGTCATTGAATTAACATTTAGGTTATTTTCGTCCTCCATAGGCTTATTCTTAACAATTACGGCTTTTGATCAATCTTGTGCATCCAATAGGTGTGTTTGTGTCATTGGATGAATATTTAGGTTTCATTCTCCCAAGTGTTATTCTTCTCTTGTTAAGGTTTTTAATCAATCTAGTTCATCCAATAAGTGTTTTTGTGTTAATGGATGAACATTTTGGCCATTTTCATCCTCCCTAGACTGATTCTTGTCCAATTATGGTTTCTAACTAATCTTGTGCATCCAATAAGTTCATTTGTGTCATTAGATTAAGATTTAGGTTTATTTTGTCATCTCTAGGATTATTCTTATCCAATTAGGGTTTTCACCAATCTTGTGCTTCCAATAGGTGTGTTTGTGTCATTGGATGAACATTTAGGTCATCTTTGTCCAATTAGGGTTTTTAATCAATCTTGTGCATCCAGTAGATGTGTTTGTGTCGTTCTTTCAATATTTAGGTCATTTTTGTCCTCCCTTGACATAATCTTGTCCAATTATGGTTTCTAACTAATCTTGTGCATCGAATAAGTTCATTTGTGTCATTGGATAAAGATTTAGGTTATTTTGGTCGTCTCTAGGATCATTCTTATCCAATTAGGGTTTTAAACCAATCTTGTGCATCCAATAGGTGTGTTTGTGTCATTGGTCGAACATTTAGTTCATTTTCATCCTATCTAGGCTTATTCTTGTCCAATTAGGGTTCTTTACCAATCTTGTGCATCCAATAAGTTCATTTGTGTCATTGGATTAACAATTAGTTCATTTTCGTCTTCCCTTGGCTTAGTGTTGTCCAATTAGGGTTTTTAGCCAATCTTGTGCATCTAATAGGTGTATTTGTGTCATTGGATGAACATTTATCTCATTTTCGTCCTCCCAAGTCTTATTCTTGTCGAATTAGGATTTTTAACGAATCTTACGCATTTAATAAGTGTGTTTGTGTCATTGGAAGAACATTAAGGTCATTTTCATCTTCCCTTGGCTTATTCTTGTCCAATTAGGGTTTTTAAGCAATCTTGTGCATCCAATAAGTTCATTTGTGTCGTTCGATTAACATTTAAGTCATTTTCGTCCTCCCTAGGTATATTCTTGTCCAATTAGGGTTTTTAAGCAATCTTGTGCATCCAATAAGTTCATTTTTGTCGTTGGATTAACATTTAGGACATTTTCGTCCTCCCTAGGCTTATTCTTAACCAATTTGGATTTTTAACCAATCTTGTGCTTCCAATAGCTGTGTTTGTGTCATTGTATGAATATCTAGGTCATTTTCATCCTCCCTTGGCTTATTCTTGTCGAATTAGAGTTTTTAAGGAATCTTGTGCATCCAATAAGTTCATTTTTGTCGTTGGCATAACATTTAGGTCATTTTCGTCCTCCTTAGGCTTATTCTTGTCCAATTAGGGTTTTTAAGCAATCTTGTGCATCCAATAAGTTCATTTTTGTCGTTGGATTAACATTTAGGACATTTTCGTCCTCCCTAGG
>JBBPBT010000478.1:1956817-1991793 GCA_037974875.1 Cicer bijugum
TCTTATTCTGGTCGAATTAGGGTTTTTAACGAATCTTACGCATTTAATAAGTGTGTTTGTGTCATTGGAAGAACATTAAGGTCATTTTCGTCTTCCCAAGGCTTATTCTTGTCCAATTAGGGTTTTTAAGCAATCTTGTGCATCCAATAAGTTCATTTGTGTCGTGTGATTAACATTTAAGTCATTTTCGTCCTCCCTAGGTATATTCTTGTCCAATTAGGGTTTTTTAGCAATCTTGTGCAACCAATAAGTGTGTTTGTGTCATTGGATGAACATTTAGGTCATTTTCGTCCTTCCTAGGCTTATTCTTGTCAAATTAAGGTTTTTAAGCAATCTTGTGCTTCCAATAAATTCATTTGTGTTGTTGGATTAACATTTCGGTCATTTTCGTCCTCCCTAGGTTTATTCATATCCATTTAGGGTTTTTAAGTCATTGGATGAAGATTTAGGTAATTTTTGTCCTCCTAAGTCTTACTGTTGTCCAATTAAGGTTAATAACCAATCTTGTGCATCCAATAGGTGTGATTGTTTCATTGGATGAACATTTAGGTCATTTACGTCCTCCCGTGTCTTATTCTTATCCACATAGGGTTTTTAACCTATCTTGTGCATCCAATAGGTGTGTTTGTGTTATTGGATGAACATTTAGGTCATATTCGTCCTCCGTAGGCTTATTCTTGACCAATTAGGGTTTTTAAGCAATCTTGTGCATCCAATAAGTTCATTTTTGTCGTTGGATTAACATTTAGGACATTTTCGTCCTCCCTAGGCTTATTCTTAACCAATTAGGATTTTTAACCAATCTTTTGCTTCCAATAGCTTTATTTGTGTCATTGTATGAACATCTAGGTCATTTTCATCCTCCCTTGGCTTATTCTTGTCGAATTAGAGTTTTTAAGGAATCTTGTGCATCCAATAAGTTCATTTTTGTCGTTGGCATAACATTTAGGTCATTTTCGTCCTCCTTAGGCTTATTCTTCTCCAATTAGGGTTTTAAGCAATCTTGTGCATCCAATAAGTTCATTTGTGTTGTTGGATTAACATTTAGGTCATTTTCGTCCTCCCAAGACTTATTCTTAACCAATTTGGGTTTTTAACCAATCTTGTGCATCCAATAGGTGTGTTTGTGTCATTGGATGAATATTTAGTTCATTCTTGTCCTCCCAAGTCTTATTCCTTTCCAATAAAGGTTAATAAGTAATCTTGTTCATCCAATAGGTGTGTTTGTGTCAATGGATGAACATTTAGGTCATTTTCGTCTTCCCAATTCTTATTCTTGTCGAATTAGGGTTTTCAACGAATCTTGTGCATCTAATAGGTGTGTTTGTGTCAGTGGAAGTACATTTAGGTCATTTTCGTCTTCCCTAGGGTTATTCTTGTCCAATTAGGGTTTTTAAGAAATATTGTGCAACCATTAGGTGTGTTTGTGTCATTGGATGAACATTTAGGTCATTTTCGTCCTCCCTAGGCATATTCTTGTCCAATTAGGGCTTTTAAGCAATCTTGTGAATCCAATAATCATTTGTGTCATTGAATTAATATTTAGGTTATTTTCGTCCTCCATAGGCTTATTCTTAACCAATTACGGCTTTTGATCAATCTTCTGCATCCAATAGGTGTGTTTGTGTCATTGGATGAATATTTAGGTTTCGTTCTCCCAAGTGTTATTCTTCTCTTGTTAAGGTTTTTAATCAATCTTGTTCATCCAATAAGTGTTTTTGTGTTAATGGATGAACATTTTGGTCATTTTCGTCCTCCCTAGACTGATTCTTGTCCAATTATGGTTTCTAACTAATCTTGTGCATCCAATAAGTTAATTTGTGTCATTAGATTAGGATTTAGGTCTATTTTGTCATCTCTAGGATTATTCTTATCCAATTAGGGTTTTACATCAATCTTGTGCTTCCAATAGGTGTGTTTGTGTCATTGGTCGAACATTTAGTTCATTTTCTTCCTATCTAGGCTTATTCTTGTCCAATTAGGGTTCTTTACCAATCTTGTGCATCCAATAAGTTCATTTGTGTCATTGGATTAACATTTAGGTCATTTTCGTCTTCCCTAGGCTTAGTGTTGTCCAATTAGGGTTTTTAGCCAATCTTGTGCATCTAATAGGTGTATTTGTGTCATTGGATGAACATTTATGTCATTTTCGTCCTCCCTAGTCTTATTCTGGTCGAATTAGGGTTTTTAACGAATCTTACGCATTTAATAAGTGTGTTTGTGTCATTGGAAGAACATTAAGGTCATTTTCGTCTTCCCTAGGCTTATTCTTGTCCAATTAGGGTTTTTAAGCAATCTTGTGCATCCAATAAGTTCATTTGTGTCGTTCGATTAACATTTAAGTCATTTTCGTCCTCCCTAGATATATTCTTGTCCAATTAGGGTTTTTTAGCAATCTTGTGCAACCAATAAGTGTGTTTGTGTCTTTGGATGAACATTTAGGTCATTTTCGTCCTCCCTAGGCTTATTCTTGTCAAATTAAGGTTTTTAAGCAATCTTGTGCATCCAATAAATTCATTTATGTTGTTGGATTAAAATTTCGGTCATTTTCGTCCTCCCTAGGTTTATTCATATCCAATTAGGGTTTTTATGTCATTGGATGAAGATTTAGGTAATTTTGTCCTCTTAAGTCTTACTGTTGTCCAATTAAGGTTATTAACCAATCTTGTGCATCCAATAGGTGTGATTGTTTCATTGGATGAACATTTAGGTCATTTACGTCCTCCCGTGTCTTATTCTTATCCACTTAAGGTTTTTAACCAATCTTGTGCATCCAATAGGTGTGTTTGTGTTATTGGATGAACATTTAGGTCATATTCGTCCTCCGTAGGCTTATTCTTGTCCAATTAGGGTTTTTAACCAATCTTGTGCATCCAATAAGTTCATTTTTGTCGTTGGATTAACATTTAGGACATTTTCGTCCTCTCTAGGCTTATTCTTAACCAATTAGGATTTTTAACCAATCTTGTGCTTCCAATAGTTGTGTTTGTGTCATTGTATGAACATCTAGATCATTTTCATCCCCCCTTGGCTTATTCTTGTCGAATTAGAGTTTTTAAGCAATCTTGTGCATCCAATAAGTTCATTTTTGTCGTTGGCATAACATTTAGGTCATTTTCGTCCTCCTTAGGCTTATTCTTCTCCAATTAGGGTTTTTAAGCAATCTTGTGCATCCAATAAGTTCATTTGTGTCTTTGGATTAACATTTAGGTCATTTTCGTCCTCCCTAGACTTATTCTTAACCAATTAGGGTTTTTAACCAATCTTGTGCATCCAATAGGTGTGTTTGTGTCATTGGATGAATATTTAGTTCATTCTTGTCCTCTCAAGTCTTATTCTTTTACAATTAAGGTTAATAAGTAATGTTGTTCATCCAATAGGTGTGTTTGTGTCAATGGATGAACATTTAGGTCATTTTCGTCTTCCCAAGTCTTATTCTTGTCGAATTAGGGTTTTTAACGAACCTTGTGCATCTCATAGTTGTGTTTGTGCCATTGGAAGTACATTTAGGTCATTTTCGTCTTCCCTAGGGTTATTCTTGTCCAATTAGGGTTTTTAAGAAATCTTGTGCAACCATTAGGTGTGTTTGTGTCATTGGATGAACATTTAGGTCATTTTCGTCCTCCCTAGGCATATTCTTGTCCAATTAGGGCTTTTAAGCAATCTTGTGAATCCAATAATCATTTGTGTCATTGAATTAACATTTAGGTTATTTTCGTCCTCCATAGGCTTATTCTTAACCAATTACGGCTTTTGATCAATCTTGTGCATCCAACAGCTGTGTTTGTGTCATTGGATGAATATTTAGGTTTCGTTCTCCCAAGTGTTAGTCTTCTCTTGTTAAGGTTTTTAATCAATCTTGTTCGTCCAATAAGTGTTTTTGTGTTAATGGATGAACATTTTGGTCATTTTTGTCCTCCCTAGACTGATTCTTGTCCAATTACGGTTTCTAACAAATCTTGTGCATCCAATAAGTTAATTTGTGTCATTAGATTAGGATTTAGGTCTATTTTGTCATCTCTAGGATTATTCTTATCCAATTAGGGTTTTACATCAATCTTGTGCTTCCAATAGGTGTGTTTGTGTCATTGGTCGAACATTTAGTTCATTTTCTTCCTATCTAGGCTTATTCTTGTCCAATTAGGGTTCTTTACCAATCTTGTGCATCCAATAAGTTCATTTGTGTCATTGGATTAACATTTAGGTCATTTTCGTCTTCCCTAGGCTTAGTGTTGTCCAATTAGGGTTTTTAGCCAATCTTGTGCATCTAATAGGTGTATTTGTGTCATTGGATGAACATTTATGTCATTTTCGTCCTCCCTAGTCTTATTCTGGTCGAATTAGGGTTTTTAACGAATCTGACGCATTTAATAAGTGTGTTTGTGTCATTGGAGGAACATTAAGGTCATTTTCGTCTTCCCTAGGCTTATTCTTGTCCAATTAGGGTTTTTAAGCAATCTTGTGCATCCAATAAGTTCATTTGTGTCGTTCGATTAACATTTAAGTCATTTTCGTCCTCCCTAGATATATTCTTGTCCAATTAGGGTTTTTTAGCAATCTTGTGCAACCAATAAGTGTGTTTGTGTCTTTGGATGAACATTTAGGTCATTTTCGTCCTCCCTAGGCTTATTCTTGTCAAATTAAGGTTTTTAAGCAATCTTGTGCATCCAATAAATTCATTTATGTTGTTGGATTAGAATTTCGGTCATTTTCGTCCTCCCTAGGTTTATTCATATCCAATTAGGGTTTTTATGTCATTGGATGAAGATTTAGGTAATTTTGTCCTCTTAAGTCTTACTGTTGTCCAATTAAGGTTATTAACCAATCTTGTGCATCCAATAGGCGTGATTGTTTCATTGGATGAACATTTAGGTCATTTACGTCCTCCCGTGTCTTATTCTTATCCACTTAAGGTTTTTAACCAATCTTGTGCATCCAATACGTGTGTTTGTGTTATTGGATGAACATTTAGGTCATATTCGTCCTCCGTAGGCTTATTCTTGTCCAATTAGGGTTTTTAACCAATCTGGTGCATCCAATAAGTTCATTTTTGTCGTTGGATTAACATTTAGGACATTTTCGTCCTCTCTAGGCTTATTCTTAACCAATTAGGATTTTTAACCAATCTTGTGCTTCCAATAGTTGTGTTTGTGTCATTGTATGAACATCTAGATCATTTTCATCCCCCCTTGGCTTATTCTTGTCGAATTAGAGTTTTTAAGCAATCTTGTGCATCCAATAAGTTCATTTTTGTCGTTGGCATAACATTTAGGTCATTTTCGTCCTCCTTAGGCTTATTCTTCTCCAATTAGGGTTTTTAAGCAATCTTGTGCATCCAATAAGTTCATTTGTGTCTTTGGATTAACATTTAGGTCATTTTCGTCCTCCCTAGACTTATTCTTAACCAATTAGGGTTTTTAACCAATCTTGTGCATCCAATAGGTGTGTTTGTGTCATTGGATGAATATTTAGTTCATTCTTGTCCTCTCGAGTCTTATTCTTTTACAATTAAGGTTAATAAGTAATGTTGTTCATCCAATAGGTGTGTTTGTGTCAATGGATGAACATTTAGGTCATTTTCGTCTTCCCAAGTCTTATTCTTGTCGAATTAGGGTTTTTAACGAACCTTGTGCATCTCATAGTTGTGTTTGTGCCATTGGAAGTACATTTAGGTCATTTTCGTCTTCCCTAGGGTTATTCTTGTCCAATTAGGGTTTTTAAGAAATCTTGTGCAACCATTAGGTGTGTTTGTGTCATTGGATGAACATTTAGGTCATTTTCGTCCTCCCTAGGCATATTCTTGTCCAATTAGGGCTTTTAAGCAATCTTGTGAATCCAATAATCATTTGTGTCATTGAATTAACATTTAGGTTATTTTCGTCCTCCATAGGCTTATTCTTAACCAATTACGGCTTTTGATCAATCTTGTGCATCCAACAGGTGTGTTTGTGTCATTGGATGAATATTTAGGTTTCGTTCTCCCAAGTGTTAGTCTTCTCTTGTTAAGGTTTTTAATCAATCTTGTTCGTCCAATAAGTGTTTTTGTGTTAATGGATGAACATTTTGGTCATTTTTGTCCTCCCTAGACTGATTCTTGTCCAATTACGGTTTCTAACAAATCTTGTGCATCCAATAAGTTAATTTGTGTCATTAGATTAGGATTTAGGTCTATTTTGTCATCTCTAGGATTATTCTTATCCAATTAGGGTTTTACATCAATCTTGTGCTTCCAATAGGTGTGTTTGTGTCATTGGTCGAACATTTAGTTCATTTTCTTCCTATCTAGGCTTATTCTTGTCCAATTAGGGTTCTTTACCAATCTTGTGCATCCAATAAGTTCATTTGTGTCATTGGATTAACATTTAGGTCATTTTCGTCTTCCCTAGGCTTAATGTTGTCCAATTAGGGTTTTTAGCCAATCTTGTGCATCTAATAGGTGTATTTGTGTCATTGGATGAACATTTATGTCATTTTCGTCCTCCCTAGTCTTATTCTGGTCGAATTAGGGTTTTTAACGAATCTTACGCATTTAATAAGTGTGTTTGTGTCATTGGAGGAACATTAAGGTCATTTTCGTCTTCCCTAGGCTTATTCTTGTCCAATTAGGGTTTTTAAGCAATCTTGTGCATCCAATAAGTTCATTTGTGTCGTTCGATTAACATTTAAGTCATTTTCGTCCTCCCTAGATATATTCTTGTCCAATTAGGGTTTTTTAGCAATCTTGTGCAACCAATAAGTGTGTTTGTGTCTTTGGATGAACATTTAGGTCATTTTCGTCCTCCCTAGGCTTATTCTTGTCAAATTAAGGTTTTTAAGCAATCTTGTGCATCCAATAAATTCATTTATGTTGTTGGATTAAAATTTCGGTCATTTTCGTCCTCCCTAGGTTTATTCATATCCAATTAGGGTTTTTATGTCATTGGATGAAGATTTAGGTAATTTTGTCCTCTTAAGTCTTACTGTTGTCCAATTAAGGTTATTAACCAATCTTGTGCATCCAATAGGTGTGATTGTTTCATTGGATGAACATTTAGGTCATTTACGTCCTCCTGTGTCTTATTCTTATCCACTTAAGGTTTTTAACCAATCTTGGGCATCCAATAGGTGTGTTTGTGTTATTGGATGAACATTTAGGTCATATTCGTCCTCCGTAGGCTTATTCTTGTCCAATTAGGGTTTTTAACCAATCTTGTGCATCCAATAAGTTCATTTTTGTCGTTGGATTAACATTTAGGACATTTTCGTCCTCTCTAGGCTTATTCTTAACCAATTAGGATTTTTAACCAATCTTGTGCTTCCAATAGTTGTGTTTGTGTCATTGTATGAACATCTAGATCATTTTCATCCCCCCTTGGCTTATTCTTGTCGAATTAGAGTTTTTAAGCAATCTTGTGCATCCAATAAGTTCATTTTTGTCGTTGGCATAACATTTAGGTCATTTTCGTCCTCCTTAGGCTTATTCTTCTCCAATTAGGGTTTTTAAGCAATCTTGTGCATCCAATAAGTTCATTTGTGTCTTTGGATTAACATTTAGGTCATTTTCGTCCTCCCTAGACTTATTCTTAACCAATTAGGGTTTTTAACCAATCTTGTGCATCCAATAGGTGTGTTTGTGTCATTGGATGAATATTTAGTTCATTCTTGTCCTCTCAAGTCTTATTCTTTTACAATTAAGGTTAATAAGTAATGTTGTTCATCCAATAGGTGTGTTTGTGTCAATGGATAAACATTTAGGTCATTTTCGTCTTCCCAAGTCTTATTCTTGTCGAATTAGGGTTTTTAACGAACCTTGTGCATCTCATAGTTGTGTTTGTGCCATTGGAAGTACATTTAGGTCATTTTCGTCTTCCCTAGGGTTATTCTTGTCCAATTAGGGTTTTTAAGAAATCTTGTGCAACCATTAGGTGTGTTTGTGTCATTGGATGAACATTTAGGTCATTTTCGTCCTCCCTAGGCATATTCTTGTCCAATTAGGGCTTTTAAGCAATCTTGTGAATCCAATAATCATTTGTGTCATTGAATTAACATTTAGGTTATTTTCGTCCTCCATAGGCTTATTCTTAACCAATTACGGCTTTTGATCAATCTTGTGCATCCAACAGGTGTGTTTGTGTCATTGGATGAATATTTAGGTTTCGTTCTCCCAAGTGTTAGTCTTCTCTTGTTAAGGTTTTTAATCAATCTTGTTCGTCCAATAAGTGTTTTTGTGTTAATGGATGAACATTTTGGTCATTTTTGTCCTCCCTAGACTGATTCTTGTCCAATTACGGTTTCTAACAAATCTTGTGCATCCAATAAGTTAATTTGTGTCATTAGATTAGGATTTAGGTCTATTTTGTCATCTCTAGGATTATTCTTATCCAATTAGGGTTTTACATCAATCTTGTGCTTCCAATAGGTGTGTTTGTGTCATTGGTCGAACATTTAGTTCATTTTCTTCCTATCTAGGCTTATTCTTGTCCAATTAGGGTTCTTTACCAATCTTGTGCATCCAATAAGTTCATTTGTGTCATTGGATTAACATTTAGGTCATTTTCGTCTTCCCTAGGCTTAGTGTTGTCCAATTAGGGTTTTTAGCCAATCTTGTGCATCTAATAGGTGTATTTGTGTCATTGGATGAACATTTATGTCATTTTCGTCCTCCCTAGTCTTATTCTGGTCGAATTAGGGTTTTTAACGAATCTTACGCATTTAATAAGTGTGTTTGTGTCATTGGAGGAACATTAAGGTCATTTTCGTCTTCCCTAGGCTTATTCTTGTCCAATTAGGGTTTTTAAGCAATCTTGTGCATCCAATAAGTTCATTTGTGTCGTTCGATTAACATTTAAGTCATTTTCGTCCTCCCTAGATATATTCTTGTCCAATTAGGGTTTTTTAGCAATCTTGTGCAACCAATAAGTGTGTTTGTGTCTTTGGATGAACATTTAGGTCATTTTCGTCCTCCCTAGGCTTATTCTTGTCAAATTAAGGTTTTTAAGCAATCTTGTGCATCCAATAAATTCATTTATGTTGTTGGATTAAAATTTCGGTCATTTTCGTCCTCCCTAGGTTTATTCATATCCAATTAGGGTTTTTATGTCATTGGATGAAGATTTAGGTAATTTTGTCCTCTTAAGTCTTACTGTTGTCCAATTAAGGTTATTAACCAATCTTGTGCATCCAATAGGTGTGATTGTTTCATTGGATGAACATTTAGGTCATTTACGTCCTCCTGTGTCTTATTCTTATCCACTTAAGGTTTTTAACCAATCTTGGGCATCCAATAGGTGTGTTTGTGTTATTGGATGAACATTTAGGTCATATTCGTCCTCCGTAGGCTTATTCTTGTCCAATTAGGGTTTTTAACCAATCTTGTGCATCCAATAAGTTCATTTTTGTCGTTGGATTAACATTTAGGACATTTTCGTCCTCTCTAGGCTTATTCTTAACCAATTAGGATTTTTAACCAATCTTGTGCTTCCAATAGTTGTGTTTGTGTCATTGTATGAACATCTAGATAATTTTCATCCCCCCTTGGCTTATTCTTGTCGAATTAGAGTTTTTAAGCAATCTTGTGCATCCAATAAGTTCATTTTTGTCGTTGGCATAACATTTAGGTCATTTTCGTCCTCCTTAGGCTTATTCTTCTCCAATTAGGGTTTTTAAGCAATCTTGTGCATCCAATAAGTTCATTTGTGTCTTTGGATTAACATTTAGGTCATTTTCGTCCTCCCTAGACTTATTCTTAACCAATTAGGGTTTTTAACCAATCTTGTGCATCCAATAGGTGTGTTTGTGTCATTGGATGAATATTTAGTTCATTCTTGTCCTCTCAAGTCTTATTCTTTTACAATTAAGGTTAATAAGTAATGTTGTTCATCCAATAGGTGTGTTTGTGTCAATGGATAAACATTTAGGTCATTTTCGTCTTCCCAAGTCTTATTCTTGTCGAATTAGGGTTTTTAACGAACCTTGTGCATCTCATAGTTGTGTTTGTGCCATTGGAAGTACATTTAGGTCATTTTCGTCTTCCCTAGGGTTATTCTTGTCCAATTAGGGTTTTTAAGAAATCTTGTGCAACCATTAGGTGTGTTTGTGTCATTGGATGAACATTTAGGTCATTTTCGTCCTCCCTAGGCATATTCTTGTCCAATTAGGGCTTTTAAGCAATCTTGTGAATCCAATAATCATTTGTGTCATTGAATTAACATTTAGGTTATTTTCGTCCTCCATAGGCTTATTCTTAACCAATTACGGCTTTTGATCAATCTTGTGCATCCAACAGGTGTGTTTGTGTCATTGGATGAATATTTAGGTTTCGTTCTCCCAAGTGTTAGTCTTCTCTTGTTAAGGTTTTTAATCAATCTTGTTCGTCCAATAAGTGTTTTTGTGTTAATGGATGAACATTTTGGTCATTTTTTTCCTCCCTAGACTGATTCTTGTCCAATTATGGTTTCTAACTAATCTTGTGCATCCAATAAGTTCATTTGTGTCATTAGATTAAGATTTAGGATTATTTTGTCATCTCTAGGATTATTCTTATCCAATTAGGGTTTTTCACCAATCTTGTGCTTCCAATAGGTGAGTTTGTGTCATTGGATGAACATTTAGGTCATCTTTGTCCAATTAGGGTTTTTAACCAATCTTGTGCATCCGGAAAATGTGTTTGTGTCGTTCTTTCAACATTTAGGTCATTTTTGTCCTCCCTTGACTTAATCTTGTCCAATTAGGGTTTCTAACTAATCTTGTGCATCCAATAAGTTCATTTGTGTCATTGGATAAAGATTTAGGTTATTTTCGTCGTCTCTAGGATCATTCTTATCCAATTATGGTTTTAAACCAATCTTGTGCATCCAATAGGGGTGTTTGTGTCATTGGTCGAACATTTAGTTCATTTTCATCCTATCTAGGCTTATTCTTGTCCAATTTGGGTTCTTTACCAATCTTGTGCATCCAATAAGTTCATTTGTGTCATTGGATTATCATTTAGGTCATTTTCGTCTTCCCTAGGCTTAGTGTTGTCCAATTAGGGTTTTTAGCCAATCTTGTGCATCTAATAGGTGTATTTGTGTCATTGGATGAACATTTATGTCATTTTCGTCCTCCCAAGTCTTATTCTGGTCGAATTAGGGTTTTTAACGAATCTTACGCATTTAATAAGTGTGTTTGTGTCATTGGAAGAACATTAAGGTCATTTTCGTCTTCCCTAGGCTTATTCTTGTCCAATTAGGGTTTTTAAGCAATCTTGTGCATCCAATAAGTTAATTTGTGTCGTTCGATTAACATTTAAGTCATTTTCATCCTCCCTAGGTATATTCTTGTCCAATTAGGGTTTTTTAGCAATCTTGTGCAACCAATAAGTGTGTTTGTGACTTTGGATGAATATTTAGGTCATTTTCGTCCTCCCTAGGCTTATTCTTGTCAAATTAAGGTTTTTAAGCAATCTTGTGCATCCAATAAATTCATTTGAGTTGTTGGATTAACATTTCGGTAATTTTCGTCCTCCCTAGGTTTATTCATATCCAATTAGGGTTTTTAAGTCATTGGATGAAGATTTAGGTAATTTTATCCTCCTAAGTCTTACTGTTGTCCAATTAAGGTTATTAACCAATCTTGTGCATCCAATAGGTGTGATTGTTTCATTGGATGAACATTTAGGTCATTTACGTCCTCCCGTGTCTTATTCTTATCGACTTAGGGTTTTTAACCAATCTTGTGCATCCAATAGGTGTGTTTGTGTTATTGAATGAACATTTAGGTCATATTCGTCCTCCGAAGGCTTATTCTTGTCCAATTAGGGTTTTTAACCAATCTTGTGCGTCCAATAAGTTCATTTTTGTCGTTGGATTAACATTTAGGACATTTGCGTCCTCCCTAGGCTTATTCTTAACCAATTAGGATTTTTAACCAATCTTGTGCTTCCAATAGCTGTGTTTGTGTCATTGTATGAACATCTAGGTCATTTTCATCCTCCTTTGGCTTATTCTTGTCGAATTAGAGTTTTTAAGCAATCTTGTGCATCCAATAAGTTCATTTTTGTCTTTGGCACAACATTTAGGTCATTTTCGTCCTCCCTAGGCTTATTCTTCTCCAATTAGGGTTTTTAAGCAATCTTGTGCATCCAATAAGTTCATTTGTGTCGTTGGATTAACATTTAGGTCATTTTCGTCCTCCCTATACTTATTCTTAACCAATTAGGGTTTTTAACCAATCTTTAGCATCCAATAGGTGTGTTTGTGTCATTGGATGAATATTTAGTTCATTCTTGTCCTCTCAAGTCTTATTCTTTTCCAATTAAGGTTAATAAGTAATCTTGTTCATCCAATAGGTGTGTTTGTGTCAATGGATGAACATTTAGGTCATTTTCGTCTTCCCAAGTCTTATTCTTGTCGAATTAGGGTTTTTAACGAATCTTGTGCATCTCATAGTTGTGTTTGTTCCATTGGAAGTACATTTAGGTCATTTTCGTCTTCCCTAGGGTTATTCTTGTCCAATTAGGGTTTTTAAGAAATCTTGTGCAACCATTAGGTGTGTTTGTGTCATTGGATGAACATTTAGGTCATTTTCGTCCTCCCAAGGCATATTCTTGTCAAATTAGGGCTTTTAAGCAATCTTGTGAATCCAATAATCATTTGTGTCATTGAATTAACATTTAGGTTATTTTCGTCCTCCATAGGCTTATTCTTAACCAATTACGGCTTTTGATCAATCTTGTGCATCCAATAGGTGTGTTTGTGTCATTGGATGAATATTTAGGTTTTGTTCTCCCAAGTGTTATTCTTCTCTTGTTAAGGTTTTTAATCAATCTTGTTCATCCAATAAGTGTTTTTGTGTTAATGGATGAACATTTTGGTCATTTTTGTCCTCCCTAGACTGATTCTTGTCCAATTATGGTTTCTAACTAATCTTGTGCATCCAATAAGTTCATTTGTGTCATTAGATTTAGATTTAGGTTTATTTTGTCATCTCTAGGATTATTCTTATCCAATTAGGGGTTTTCACCAATCTTGCGCTTCCAATAGGTGTGTTTGTGTCATTGGATGAACATTTAGGTCATCTTTGTCCAATTAGGGTTTTTAACCAATCTTGTGCATCCGGTAGATGTGGTTGTGTCGTTCTTTCAACATTTAGGTCATTTTTGTCCTTCCTTGACTTAATCTTGTCCAATTAGGGTTTCTAACTAATCTTGTGCATCCAATAAGTTCATTTGTGTCATTGGATAAAGATTTAGGTTATTTTCGTCGTCTCTAGGATCATTCTTATCCAATTAGGGTTTTAAACCAATCTTGTGCATCCAATAGGTGTGTTTGTGTAATTGGTCGAACATTTAGTTCATTTTCATCCAATCTAGGCTTATTCTTGTCCAATTAGGGTTCTTTACCAATCTTGTGCATCCAATAAGTTGATTTGGGTCATTGGATTAACATTTAGGTCATTTTCGTCTTCCCTAGGCTTAGTGTTGTCTAATTAGGGTTTTTAGCCAATCATGTGCATCTAATAGGTGTATTTGTGTCATTGGATGAACATTTATGTTATTTTCGTCCTCCCAAGTCTTATTCTGGTCGAATTAGGGTTTTTAACGAATCTTACGCATTTAATAAGTGTGTTTGTGTCATTGGAAGAACATTAAGGTCATTTTCGTCTTCCCTAGGCTTATTCTTCTCCAATTAGGGTTTTTAAGCAATCTTATGCATCCAATATGTTCATTTGTGTCGTTGGATTAACATTTAGGTCATTTTCGTCCTCCCTAGACTTATTCTAAACCAATTAGGGTTTTTAACCAATCTTGTGCATCCGGTAAATGTGTTTGTGTCGTTCTTTCAACATTTAGGTCATTTTTGTCCTCCCTTGACTTAATCTTGTCCAATTAGGGTTTCTAACTAATCTTGTGCATCCAATAAGTTCATTTGTGTCATTGGATAAAGATTTAGGTTATTTTCGTCGTCTCTAGGATCATTCTTATCCAATGAGGGTTTTAAACCAATCTTGTACATCCAATAGGTGTGTTTGTGTCATTGGTCGAACATTTAGTTCATTTTCATCCTATCTAGGCTTATTCTTGTCCAATTAGGGTTCTTTACCAATCTTGTGCATCCAAAAAGTTCATTTGTGTCATTGGATTAACATTTAGGTCATTTTCGTCTTCCCTAGACATAGTGTTGTCCAATTAGGTTTTTTAGCCAATCTTGTGCATCTAATAGGTGTATTTGTGTCATTGGATGAACATTTATGTCATTTTCGTCCTCCGAAGTCTTATTCTGGTCGAATTAGGGTTTTTAACGAATCTTACGCATTTAATAAGTGTGTTTGTGTCATTGGAAGAACATTAAGGTCATTTTCGTCTTCCCTAGGCTTAATCTTGTCCAATTAGGGTTTTTAAGCAATCTTGTGCATCCAATAAGTTCATTTGTGTCATTCGATTAACATTTAAGTCATTTTCGTCCTCCCTAGGTATATTCTTGTCCACTTAGGGTTTTTTAGCAATGTTGTGCAACCAATAAGTGTGTTTGTGTCTTTGGATGAACATTTAGGTCATTTTCGTCCTTCCTAGGCTTATTCTTGTCAAATTAAGGTTTTTAAGCAATCTTGTGCATCCAATAAATTCATTTGTGTTGTTGGATTAACATTTAGGAAATTTTCGTCCTCCCTAGGCTTATTCTTAACCAATTAGGATTTTTAACCAATCTTGTGCTTCCAATAGCTGTGTTTGTGTCATTGTATGAACATCTAGGTCATTTTCATCCTCCCTTGGCTTATTCTTGTCGAATTAGAGTTTTTAAGGAATCTTGTGCATCCAATAAGTTCATTTTTGTCGTTGGCATAACATTTAGGTCATTTTCATCCTCCCTAGGCTTATTCTTCTCCAATTAGGGTTTTTAAGCAATCTTGTGCATCCAATAAGATCATTTGTGTCGTTGGATAAACATTTAGGTCATTTTCGTCCTCCCTAGACTTATTCTTAACCAATTAGGGTTTTTAACCAATCTTGTGCATCCAATAGGTGTGTTTGAGTCATTGGATGAATATTTAGTTCATTCTTGTCCTCCCAAGTTTATTCTTTTCCAATAAAGGTTAATAAGTAATCTTGTTCATCCAATAGGTGTGTTTGTGTCAATGGATGAACATTTAGGTCATTTTCGTCTTCCCAAGTCTTATTCTTGTTGATTTAGGGTTTTTAACGAATCTTGTGCATCTAACAGGTGTGTTTGTGTCATTGGAAGTACATTTAGGTCATTTTCGTCTTCCCTTGGGTTATTCTTGTCCAATTAGGGTTTTTAAGAAATCTTGTGCAACCATTAGGTGTGTTTGTGTCATTGGATGAACATTTAGGTCGTTTTCGTCCTCCCTACGCATATTCTTGTCCAATTAGGGCTTTTAAGCAATCTTGTGAGTCCAATAATCATTTGTGTCATTGAATTAACATTTAGGTTATTTTCGTCCTCCATAGGCTTATTCTTAACCAATTCCGGCTTTTGATCAATCTTGTGCATCCAATAGGTGTGTTTGTGTCATTGGATGAATATTTAGGTTTCATTCTCCCAAGTGTTATTCTTCTCTTGTTAAGGTTTTTAATCAATCTTGTTCATCCAATAAGTGTTTTTGTGTTAATGGATGAACATTTTGGTCATTTTCGTCCTCCCTAGACAGATTCTTGTCCAATTAAGGTTTCTAACTAATCTTGTGCATCCAATAAGTTCATTTGTGTCATTAGATTAAGATTTAGGTCTATTTTGTCATCTCTAGGATTATTCTTATCCAATAATGGTTTTTCACCAATCTAGTGCTTCGAATAGGTGTGTTTGTGTCATTGGATGAACATTTAGGTCATCTTTGTCCAATTAGGGTTTTTAACCAATCTTGTGCATCCGGTAAATGTGTTTGTGTCGTTCTTTCAACATTTAGGTCATTTTTGTCCTCCCTTGACTTAATCTTCTCCAATTAGGGTTTCTAACTAATCTTGTGCATCCAATAAGTTCATTTGTGTCATTGGATAAAGATTTAGGTTATTTTCGTCGTCTCTAGGATCATTCTTATCCAATTAGGGTTTTAAACCAATCTTGTGCATCCAATAGGTGTGTTTGTGTCGTTGGTCGAACATTTAGTTCATTTTCATCCTATCTAGGCTTATTCTTGTCCAATTAGGGTTCTTTACCAATCTTGTGCATCCAATAAGTTCATTTGTGTCATTGGATTAACATTTAGTTCATTTTCGTCTTCCCTAGGCTTAGTGTTGTCCAATTAGAGTTTTTAGCCAATCTTGTGCATCTAATAGGTGTATTTGTGTCATTGGATGAACATTTATGTCATTTTCGTCCTCCCAAGTCTTATTCTGGTCGAATTAGGGTTTTTAACGAATCTTACGCATTTAATAAGTGTGTTTGTGTCATTGGAAGAACATTAAGGTCATTTTCGTCTTCCCTAGGCTTTATCTTGTCCAATTAGGGTTTTTAAGCAATCTTGTGCATCCAATAAGTTCATTTGTGTCATTCGATTAACATTTAAGTCATTTTCGTCCTCCCTAGGTATATTCTTGTCCACTTAGGGTTTTTTTAGCAATGTTGTGCAACCAATAAGTGTGTTTGTGTCTTTGGATGAACATTTAGGTCATTTTCGTCCTTCCTAGGCTTATTCTTGTCAAATTAAGGTTTTTAAGCAATCTTGTGTATCCAATAAATTCATTTGTGTTGTTGGATTAACATTTTGGTCATTTTCGTCCTCCCTAGGTTTATTCATATCCAATTAGGGTTTTTAAGTCATTGGATGAAGATTTAGGTAATTTTTGTCCTCCTAAGTCTTACTGTTGTCCAATTAAGGTTATTAACCAATCTTGTGCATCCAATAGGTGTGATTGTTTCATTGGAAGATCATTTAGGTCATTTACGTCCTCCCGTGAATTATTCTTATCCACATAGGGTTTTTAACCAATCTTGTGCATCCAATAGGTGTGTTTGTGTTATTGGATGAACATTTAGGTCATATTCGTCCTCCGTAGGCTTATTCTTGTCCAATTAGGGTTTTTAACCAATCTTGTGCATCCAATAAGTTCATTTTTGTTGTTGGATTAACATTTAGGAAATTTTCGTCCTCCCTAGGCTTATTCTTAACCAATTAGGATTTTTAACCAATCTTGTGCTTCCAATAGCTGTGTTTGTGTCATTGTATGAACATCTAGGTCATTTTCATCCTCCCTTGGCTTATTCTTGTCGAATTAGAGTTTTTAAGGAATCTTGTGCATCCAATAAGTTCATTTTTGCCGTTGGCATAACATTTAGGTCATTTTCATCCTCCCTAGGCTTATTCTTCTCCAATTAGGGTTTTTAAGCAATCTTGTGCATCCAATAAGATCATTTGTGTCGTTGGATAAACATTTAGGTCATTTTCGTCCTCCCTAGACTTATTCTTAACCAATTAGCGTTTTTAACCAATCTTGTGCATCCAATAGGTGTGTTTGAGTCATTGGATGAATATTTAGTTCATTCTTGTCCTCCCAAGTTTATTCTTTTCCAATTAAGGTTAATAAGTAATCTTGTTCATCCAATAGGTGTGTTTGTGTCAATGGATGAACATTTAGGTCATTTTCGTCTTCCCAAGTCTTATTCTTGTCGATTTAGGGTTTTTAACGAATCTTGTACATCTAACAGGTGTGTTTGTGTCATTGGAAGTACATTTAGGTCATTTTCGTCTTCCCTAGGGTTATTCTTGTCCAATTAGGGTTTTTAAGAAATCTTGTGCAACCATTAGGTGTGTTTGTGTCATTTGATGAACATTTAGGTCGTTTTCGTCCTCCCTACGCATATTCTTGTCCAATTAGGGCTTTTAAGCAATCTTGTGAGTCCAATAATCATTTGTGTCATTGAATTAACATTTAGGTTATTTTCGTCCTCCATAGGCTTATTCTTAACCAATTCCGGCTTTTGATCAATCTTGTGCATCCAATAGGTGTGTTTGTGTCATTGGATGAATATTTAGGTTTCATTCTCCCAAGTGTTATTCTTCTCTTGTTAAGGTTTTTAATCAATCTTGTTCATCCAATAAGTGTTTTTGTGTTAATGGATGAACATTTTGGTCATTTTCGTCCTCCCTAGACAGATTCTTGTCCAATTAAGGTTTCTAACTAATCTTGTGCATCCAATAAGTTCATTTGTGTCATTAGATTAAGATTTAGGTCTATTTTGTCATCTCTAGGATTATTCTTATCCAATAATGGTTTTTCACCAATCTAGTGCTTCGAATAGGTGTGTTTGTGTCATTGGATGAACATTTAGGTCATCTTTGTCCAATTAGGGTTTTTAACCAATCTTGTGCATCCGGTAAATGTGTTTGTGTCGTTCTTTCAACATTTAGGTCATTTTTGTCCTCCCTTGACTTAATCTTCTCCAATTAGGGTTTCTAACTAATCTTGTGCATCCAATAAGTTCATTTGTGTCATTGGATAAAGATTTAGGTTATTTTCGTCGTCTCTAGGATCATTCTTATCCAATTAGGGTTTTAAACCAATCTTGTGCATCCAATAGGTGTGTTTGTGTCGTTGGTCGAACATTTAGTTCATTTTCATCCTATCTAGGCTTATTCTTGTCCAATTAGGGTTCTTTACCAATCTTGTGCATCCAATAAGTTCATTTGTGTCACTGGATTAACATTTAGATCATTTTCGTCTTCCCTAGGCTATGTGTCGTTGGATTAACATTTAGGACATTTTCGTCCTCCCTAGGTATATTCTTAACCAATTAGGATTTTTAACCAATCTTGTGCTTCCAATAGCTGTGTTTGTGTCATTGTATGAACATCTAGGTCATTCTCATCCTCCCTTGGATTATTCTTGTCGAATTAGAGTTTTTAAGGAATCTTGTGCATCCAATAAGTTCATTTTTGTCGTTGGCATAACATTTAGGTCATTTTCGTCCTCCCTAGGCTTATTCTTCTCCAATAGGGTTTTTAAGCAATCTTGTGCATCCAATAAGTTCATTTGTGTCGTTGGATTAACATTTATGTCATTTTCATCCTCCCTAGACTTATTCTTAACCAATTAAGGTTTTTAACCAATCTTGTGCATCCAATAGGTGTGTTTGTGTCATTGGATGAATATTTAGTTCATTCTTGTCCGCCAAGTCTTATTCTTTTCCAATTAAGGTTAATAAGTAATCTTGTTTATCCAATAGGTGTGTTTGTGTCAATGGATGAACATTTAGGTCATTTTCGTCTTCCCAAGTCTTATTCTTGTCGAATTAGGGTTTTTAACGAATCTTGTGCATCCAATAGGTGTGTTTGTGTCATTGGACGAATATTTAGTTCATTCTTATCCTCCCAAGTCTTATTCATTTCCAATTAAGGTTAATAAGTAATCTTGTTCATCCAATAGGTGTGTTTGTGTCAATGGATGAACATTTAGGTCATTTTCGTCTTCCCAAGTCTTATTCTTGTCGAATTAGGGTTTTTAACGAATCTTGTGCATCTAATAGGTGTGTTTGTGTCATTGGAAGTACATTTAGGTCATTTTCGTCTTCCCTAGGGTTATTCTTATCCAATTACGGTTTTTAAGAAATCTTGTGCAACCATTAGGTGTGTTTGTGTCACTGGATGAACATTTAGGTCATTTTCGTCCTCCCTAGGCATATTCTTGTCCAATTAGGGCTTTTAAGCAATCTTGTGAATCCAATAATTATTTGTTTCATAGAATTAACATTTAGGTTATTTTCGTCCTGCATAGCCTTATTCTTAACCAATTACGGCTTTTGATCAATCTTGTGCATCCAATAGGTGTGTTTGTGTCATTGGATGAATATTTAAGTTTCGTTCTCCCAAGTGCTATTCTTCTCTTGTTAAGGTTTTTAATCAATCTTGTTCATCCAATAAGTGTTTTTGTGTTAATGGACGAACATTTTGGTCATTTTAGTCCTCCCTAGACTGATTCTTGTCCAATTATGGTTTCTAACTAATCTTGTGCATCCAATAAGTTCATTTGTGTCATTAGATTAAGATTTAGGTCTATTTTGTCATCTCTAGGATTATTCTTATCCAATTATGGTTTTTCACCAATCTAGTGCTTCCAATAGGTGTGTTTGTGTCATTGGATGAACATTTAGGTCATCTTTGTCCAATTAGGGTTTTTAACCAATCTTGTGCATCCGGTAAATGTGTTTGTGTCGTTCTTTCAACATTTAGGTCATTTTTGTCCTCCCTTGACTTAATCTTCTCCAATTAGGGTTTCTAACTAATCTTGTGCATCCAATAAGTTCATTTGTGTCATTGGATAAAGATTTAGGTTATTTTCGTCGTCTCTAGGATCATTCTTATCCAATTAGGGTTTTAAACCAATCTTGTGCATCCAATAGGTGTGTTTGTGTCGTTGGTCGAACATTTAGTTCATTTTCATCCTATCTAGGCTTATTCTTGTCCAATTAGGGTTCTTTACCAATCTTGTGCATCCAATAAGTTCATTTGTGTCATTGGATTAACATTTAGTTCATTTTCGTCTTCCCTAGGCTTAGTGTTGTCCAATTAGAGTTTTTAGCCAATCTTGTGCATCTAATAGGTGTATTTGTGTCATTGGATGAACATTTATGTCATTTTCGTCCTCCCAAGTCTTATTCTGGTCGAATTAGGGTTTTTAACGAATCTTACGCATTTAATTGGTGTTTTTGTGTCATTGGAAGAACATTAAGGTCATTTTCGTCTTCCCTAGGCTTTTTCTTGTCCAATTAGGGTTTTTAAGCAATCTTGTGAATCCAATAAGTTCATTTGTGTCGTTTGATTAACATTTAAGTCATTTTCGTCCTGCCTAGGTATATTCTTGTCCAATTAGGGATTTTTAGCAATCTTGTGCAACCAATAAGTGTGTTTGTGTCTTTGGATGAACATTTAGGTCATTTTCGTCATCCCTAGGCTTATTCTTGTCAAATTAAGGTTTCTAAGCAATCTTGTGCATCCAATAAATTTATTTGTGTTGTTGGATTAACATTTCGGTCATTTTCGTCCTCCCTAGGTTTATTCATATCCAATTAGGGTTTTTAAGTCATTGGATGAAGATTTAGGTAATTTTTGTCCTCCTAAGTCTTACTGTTGTCCAATTAAGGTTATTAACCAATCTTGTGCATCCAATAGGTGTGATTGTTTCATTGGATGAACATTTAGGTTATTTACGTCCTCCCGGGTCTTATTCTTATCCACTTAGGGTTTTTAACCAATCTTGTGCATCCAATAGGTGTGTTTGTGTTATTGGATGAACATTTAGGTCATATTCGTCCTCCGTAGGCTTATTCTTGTCCAATTAGGGTTTTTAACCAATCTTGTGCATCCAATAAGTTCATTTTTGTTGTTGGATTAACATTTAGGAAATTTTCGTCCTCCCTAGGCTTATTCTTAACCAATTAGGATTTTTAACCAATCTTGTGCTTCCAATAGCTGTGTTTGTGTCATTGTATGAACATCTAGGTCATTTTCATCCTCCCTTGGCTTATTCTTGTCGAATTAGAGTTTTTAAGGAATCTTGTGCATCCAATAAGTTCATTTTTGCCGTTGGCATAACATTTAGGTCATTTTCATCCTCCCTAGGCTTATTCTTCTCCAATTAGGGTTTTTAAGCAATCTTGTGCATCCAATAAGATCATTTGTGTCGTTGGATAAACATTTAGGTCATTTTCGTCCTCCCTAGACTTATTCTTAACCAATTAGCGTTTTTAACCAATCTTGTGCATCCAATAGGTGTGTTTGAGTCATTGGATGAATATTTAGTTCATTCTTGTCCTCCCAAGTTTATTCTTTTCCAATTAAGGTTAATAAGTAATCTTGTTCATCCAATAGGTGTGTTTGTGTCAATGGATGAACATTTAGGTCATTTTCGTCTTCCCAAGTCTTATTCTTGTCGATTTAGGGTTTTTAACGAATCTTGTACATCTAACAGGTGTGTTTGTGTCATTGGAAGTACATTTAGGTCATTTTCGTCTTCCCTAGGGTTATTCTTGTCCAATTAGGGTTTTTAAGAAATCTTGTGCAACCATTAGGTGTGTTTGTGTCATTTGATGAACATTTAGGTCGTTTTCGTCCTCCCTACGCATATTCTTGTCCAATTAGGGCTTTTAAGCAATCTTGTGAGTCCAATAATCATTTGTGTCATTGAATTAACATTTAGGTTATTTTCGTCCTCCATAGGCTTATTCTTAACCAATTCCGGCTTTTGATCAATCTCGTGCATCCAATAGGTGTGTTTGTGTCATTGGATGAATATTTAGGTTTCATTCTCCCAAGTGTTATTCCTCTCTTGTTAAGGTTTTTAATCAATCTTGTTCATCCAATAAGTGTTTTTGTGTTAATGGATGAACATTTTGGTCATTTTCGTCCTCCCTAGACAGATTCTTGTCCAATTAAGGTTTCTAACTAATCTTGTGCATCCAATAAGTTCATTTGTGTCATTAGATTAAGATTTAGGTCTATTTTGTCATCTCTAGGATTATTCTTATCCAATTATGGTTTTTCACCAATCTAGTGCTTCGAATAGGTGTGTTTGTGTCATTGGATGAACATTTAGGTCATCTTTGTCCAATTAGGGTTTTTAACCAATCTTGTGCATCCGGTAAATGTGTTTGTGTCGTTCTTTCAACATTTAGGTCATTTTTGTCCTCCCTTGACTTAATCTTCTCCAATTAGGGTTTCTAACTAATCTTGTGCATCCAATAAGTTCATTTGTGTCATTGGATAAAGATTTAGGTTATTTTCGTCGTCTCTAGGATCATTCTTATCCAATTAGGGTTTTAAACCAATCTTGTGCATCCAATAGGTGTGTTTGTGTCGTTGGTCGAACATTTAGTTCATTTTCATCCTATCTAGGCTTATTCTTGTCCAATTAGGGTTCTTTACCAATCTTGTGCATCCAATAAGTTCATTTGTGTCATTGGATTAACATTTAGTTCATTTTCGTCTTCCCTAGGCTTAGTGTTGTCCAATTAGAGTTTTTAGCCAATCTTGTGCATCTAATAGGTGTATTTGTGTCATTGGATGAACATTTATGTCATTTTCGTCCTCCCAAGTCTTATTCTGGTCGAATTAGGGTTTTTAACGAATCTTACGCATTTAATTGGTGTTTTTGTGTCATTGGAAGAACATTAAGGTCATTTTCGTCTTCCCTAGGCTTTTTCTTGTCCAATTAGGGTTTTTAAGCAATCTTGTGAATCCAATAAGTTCATTTGTGTCGTTTGATTAACATTTAAGTCATTTTCGTCCTGCCTAGGTATATTCTTGTCCAATTAGGGATTTTTAGCAATCTTGTGCAACCAATAAGTGTGTTTGTGTCTTTGGATGAACATTTAGGTCATTTTCGTCATCCCTAGGCTTATTCTTGTCAAATTAAGGTTTCTAAGCAATCTTGTGCATCCAATAAATTTATTTGTGTTGTTGGATTAACATTTCGGTCATTTTCGTCCTCCCTAGGTTTATTCATATCCAATTAGGGTTTTTAAGTCATTGGATGAAGATTTAGGTAATTTTTGTCCTCCTAAGTCTTACTGTTGTCCAATTAAGGTTATTAACCAATCTTGTGCATCCAATAGGTGTGATTGTTTCATTGGATGAACATTTAGGTTATTTACGTCCTCCCGGGTCTTATTCTTATCCACTTAGGGTTTTTAACCAATCTTGTGCATCCAATAGGTGTGTTTGTGTTATTGGATGAACATTTAGGTCATATTCGTCCTCCGTAGGCTTATTCTTGTCCAATTAGGGTTTTTAACCAATCTTGTGCATCCATTAAGTTCATTTTAGTCGTTGGATTAACATTTAGGACATTTTCGTCCTCCCTAGGCATATTCTTAACCAATTAGGATTTTTAACCAATCTTGTGCTTCCAATAGCTGTGTTTGTGTCATTGTATGAACATCTAGGTCATTTTCATCCTCCCTTGGCTTATTCTTGTCAAATTAGAGTTTTTAAGGAATCTTGTGCATCCAATAAGTTCATTTTTGTCGTTGGCATAACATTTAGGTCATTTTCGTCCTCCCTAGGCTTATTCTTCTCCAATAGTGTTTTTAAGCAATCTTGGGCATCCAATAAGTTCATTTGTGTCGTTGGATTAACATTTAGGTCATTTTCATCCTCCCTAGACTTATTCTTAACCATTTTGGGTTTTTAACCAATCTTGTGCATCCAATAGGTGTGTTTGTGTCATTGGATGAATATTTAGTTCATTCTTGTCCTCCCAAGTCTTATTCTTTTCCAATTAAGGTTAATAAGTAATCTTGTTTATCCAATAGGTGTGTTTTTGTCAATGGATGAACGTTAAGGTCATTTTCATCTTCCCAAGTCTTATTCTTGTCGAATTAGGGTTTTTAACGAATCTTGTGCATCTAATAGGTGGGTTTGTGTCATTGGATGAATATTTAGTTCATTCTTGTCCTCCCAAGTCTTATTCTTTTCCAATTAAGTTTAATAAGTAATCTTGTTCATCCAATAGGTGTGTATGTGTCAATGGATGAACATTTAGGGCATTTTCGTCTTCCCAAGTCTTATTCTTGTCGAATTAGGGTTTTTAACGAATCTTGTGCATCTAATAGGCGTGTTTGTGTTTTTGGAAGTACATTTAGATAATTTCTGCCTTCCCTAGGGTTATTCTTGTCCAATTAGGGTTTTTAAGATATCTTGTGCAACCATTAGGTGTGTTTGTGTCATTGGATTGACATTTAGGTCATTTTCGTCCTCCCTAGGCATATTCTTGTCCAATTATGGCTTTTAAGCAATCTTGTGAATCCAATAATCATTTGTGTCATTGAATTAACATTTAGATTATTTTCGTCCTCCATTGGCTTATTCTTAACCAATTACGGCTTTTGATCATTCTTGTGCATCCAATAGGTGTGTTTGTGTCATTGGATGAATATTAAGGTTTCGTTCTCCCAAGTGTTATTCTTCTCTTGTTAAGGTTTTTAATCAATCTTGTTCATCCAATAAGTGTTTTTGTTTTAATGGATGAACATTTTGGTCATTTTTGTCCTCCCTAGACTAATTCTTGTCCAATTATGGCTTCTAACTAATCTTGTGCATCCAATAAGTTTATTTGTGTCATTGGATAAAGATTTAGGTTATTTTCGTCCTCCCTAGGCTTATTCTTCTCCAATTAAGGTTTTTAAGCAATCTTGTGCATCCAATAAGTTCATTTGTGTCGTTGGATTAACATTTAGGTCATTTTCGTCCTCCCTAGACTTATTCTTAACCAATTAGGGTTTTTAACCAATCTTGTGCATCCAATAGATGTGTTTGTGTCATTGGACGAATATTTACTTCATTCTTGTCCTCCCAAGTCTTATTCTTTTCCAATTAAGGTTAATAAGTAATCTTGTTCATCCAATAGGTGTGTTTGTGTCAATGGATGATTATTTAGGTCATTTTCGTCTTCCCAAGTCTTATTCTTGTCGAATTAGGGTTTTTAACGAATCTTGTGCATCTAATAGGTGTGTTTGTGTCATTGGAAGTACATTTAAGTCATTTTTGTCTTCCCCAGGGTTATTCTTGTCCAATTAGGGTTTTTAAGAAATCTTGTGCAACCATTAGGTGTGTTTGTGTCATTGGATGAACATTTAGGTCATTTTCTTCCTCCCTAGGCATATTCTTGTCCAATTAGGGCTTTTAAGCAATCTTGTGAATCCAATAATTATTTGTTTCATAGAATTAACATTTAGGTTATTTTCGTCCTGCATAAGTGTGTTTATGTCATTGGAAGAACATTAACGTCATTTTCGTCTTCCCTAGGCTTATTCTTGACCAATTAGGGTTTTTAGGCAATCTTGTGCATCCAATAAGTTCATTTGTGTCGTTCGATTAACATTTAAATCATTTTCGTCCTCCCTAGGTATATTCTTGTCCAATTAGGGTTTTTTAGCAATCTTGTGCAACCAATAAGTGTGTTTGTGTCTTTGGATGAACATTTAGGTCATTTTCGTCCTCCCTAGGTTTATTCTTGTCAAATTAAGGTTTTTAAGCAATCTTGTGCATCCAATAAATTTATTTGTGTTGTTGGATTAACATTTCGGTAATTTTCGTCCTCCCTAGGTTTATTCATATCCAATTAGGGTTTTTAAGTCATTGGATGAAGATTTAGGTAATTTTTGTCCTCCTAAGTCTTATTGTTGTCCAATTAAGGTTATTAACCAATCTTGTGCATCCAATAGGTGTGATTGTTTCATTGGATGAACATTTAGGTCATTTACGTCCTCCCGGGTCTTATTCTTATCCACTTAGGGTTTTTAACCAATCTTGTGCATCCAATAGGTGTGTTTGTGTTATTGGATGAACATTTAGGTCATATTCGTCATCCGTAGGCTTATTCTTGTCCAATTACGGTTTTTAACCAATCTTGTGCATCCAATAAGTTCATTTTAGTCGTTTTATTACCATTTAGGACATTTTCGTCCTCTCTAGGCTTATTCTTAACCAATTAGGATTTTTAACCAATCTTGTGCTTCCAATAGCTGTGTTTGTGTCATTGTATGAACATCTAGGTCATTTTCATCCTCCCTTGGCTTATTCTTGTCGAATTAGAGTTTTTAAGGAATCTTGTGCATCCAATAAGTTCATTTTTGTCGTTGGCATAACATTTAGGTCATTTTCGTCCTCCCTAGGCTTATTCTTCTCCAATAGGGTTTTTAAGCAATCTTGTGCATCCAATAAGTTCATTTGTGCCGTTGGATTAACATTTAGGTCATTTTCATCCTCCCTAGACTTATTCTTAACCAATTAGGGTTTTTAACCAATCTTGTGCATCCAATAGGTGTGTTTGTGTCATTGGATGAATATTTAGTTCATTCTTGTCCTCCCAAGTCTTATTCTTTTCCAATTAAGGTTAATAAGTAATCTTGTTTATCCAATAGGTGTGTTTGTGTCAATGGATGAACATTTAGGTCATTTTCGTCTTCCCAAGTCTTATTCTTGTCGAATTAGGGTTTTTAACGAATCTTGTGCATCGAATAGGTGGGTTTGTGTCATTGGATGAATATTTAGTTCATTCTTGTCCTCCCAAGTCTTATTCTTTTCCAATTAAGTTTAATAAGTAATCTTGTTCATCCAATAGGTGTGTATGTGTCAATGGACGAACATTTAGGTCATTTTCGTCTTCCCAAGTCTTATTCTTGTCGAATTAGGGTTTTTAACGAATCTTGTGCATCTAATAGGCGTGTTTGTGTTTTTGGAAGTACATTTAGATAATTTCTGTCTTCCCTAGGGTTATTCTTGTCCAGTTAGGGTTTTTAAGATATCTTGTGCAACCATTAGGTGTGTTTGTGTCATTGGATGAACATTTAGGTCATTTTCTTCCTCCCTATGCATATTCTTGTCCAATTAGGGCTTTTAAGCAATCTTGTGAATCCAATAATTATTTGTTTCATAGAATTAACATTTAGGTTATTTTCGTCCTGCATAGGCTTATTCTTAACCAATTACGGCTTTTGATCAATCTTGTGCATCCAATAGGTGTGTTTGTGTCATTGGATGAATATTTAGGTTTCGTTCTCCCAAGTGTTATTCTTCTCTTGTTAAGGTTTTTAATCAATCTTATTATTCTCTTGTTAAGCCTTATTCTTGTCGAATTAAGGTTTTTAACGAATCTTGTGCATCTAATAGGTGTGTTTGTGTCATAGGATGAATATTTAGTTCATTCTTGTCCTCCCAAGTCTTATTCTTTTCCAATTAAGGTTAATAAGAAATCTTGTTCATCCAATAGGTGTGTTTGTGTCAATGGATGAACATTTATGTCATTTTCGTCTTCCCAAGTCATATTCTTGTCGAATTTGGGTTTTTAACGAATCTTGTGCATCTAATAGGCGTGTTTGTGTCATTGGAAGCACATTTAGATAATTTCCGTCTTCCCTAGGGTTATTCTTGTCCAATTAGGGTTTTTAAGATATCTTGTGCAACCATTAGGGGTGTTTGTGTCATTGGATGAACATTTATGTCATTTTCGTCCTCCCTAGGCATATTCTTGCCCAATTAGGGCTTTTAAGCAATCTTGTGAATCCAATAATCATTTGTGTCATTGAATTAACATTTAGATTATTTTCGTCCTCCATAGGCTTATTCTTAACCAATTACGGCTTTTGATCAATCTTGTGCATCCAATAGGTGTGTTTGTGTCATTGGATGAATATTTAGGTTTCGTTCTCCCAAGTGTTATTCTTCTCTTGTTAAGGTTTTTAATCAATCTTGTTCTTCCAATAAGTGTTTTTGTGTTAATGGATGAATATTTTGGTCATTTTCGTCCTCCCTAGACTGATTCTTGTCCAATTATGGTTTCTAACTAATCTTGTGCATCCAATAAGTTCAGCTGTGTCATTAGATTAATATTTAGGTCTATTTTGTCATCTCTAGGATTATTCTTATCCAATTATGGTTTTTCACCAATCTTGTGCTTCCAATAGGTGTGTTTGTGTCATTGGATGAACATTTAGGTCAGCTTTGTCCAATTAGGGTTTTTAACCAATCTTGTGCATCCGGTAAATGTGTTTGTGTCGTTCTTTCAACATTTAGGTCATTTTTGTCCTCCCTTGACTTAATCTTGTCCAATTAGGGTTTCTAACTAATCTTGTGCATCCAATAAGTTCACTTGTGTCATTGGATAAAGATTTAGGTTATTTTCGTCGTCTCTAGGATCATCTTATCCAATTAGGGTTTTAAACCAATCTTGTGCATCCAATAGGTGTGTTTGTGTCATTGGTCGAACATTTTGTTCATTTTCATCCTATCTAGGCTTATTCTTGTCCAATTAGGGTTCTTTACCATTCTTGTGCATCCAATAAGTTCATTTTTGTCGTTGGCATAACATTTAGGTCAATTAGGGTTTTTAAGATATCTTGTGCAACCATTAGGTGTGTTTGTGTCATTGGATGAACATTTAGGTCATTTTCGTCATCCCTAGGCATATTCTTGTCCAATTAGGGCTTTTAAGCAATCTTGTGAATCCAATAATCATTTGTGTCATTGAATTAACATTTAGATTATTTTCGTCCTCCATAGGCTTATTCTTAACCAATTACGGCTTTTGATCAATCTTGTGCATCCAATAGGTGTGTTTGTGTCATTGGATGAATATTTAGGTTTCGCTCTCCCAAGTGTTATTCTTCTCTTGTTAAGGTTTTTAATCAATCTCCAATAAGTTTTTTTGTTTTAATGGATGAACATTTTGGTCATTTTTGTCCTCCCTAGACTGATTCTTGTCCAATTATGGTTTCTAACTAATCTTGTGCATCCAATAAGTTCATTTGTGTCATTAGATTAAGATTTAGGTCTATTTTGTCATCTCTAGGATTATTCTTATCCAATTATGGTTTTTCACCAATCTAGTGCTTCCAATAGGTGTGTTGGTGTCAATTGATGAACATTTAGGTCATCTTTGTCCAATTAGGGTTTTTAACCAATCTTGTGCATCCGTTAAATGTGTTTGTGTCGTTCTTTCAACATTTAGGTCATTTTTGTCCTCCCTTGACTTAATCTTCTCCAATTAGGGTTTCTAACTAATCTTGTGCATCCAATAAGTTCATTTGTGTCGTTGGATAAAGATTTAGGTTATTTTCGTCGTCTCTAGGATCATTCTTATCCAATTAGGGTTTTAAACCAATCTTGTGCATCCAATAGGTGTGTTTGTGTCGTTCGTCGAACATTTTGTTCATTTTCATCCTATCTAGGCTTATTCTTGTCCAATTAGGGTTCTTTACCAATCTTGTGCATCCAATAAGTTCATTTGTGTCATTGGATTATCATTTAGATCATTTTTGTCTTCCATAGGCTTAGTGTCGTTGGATTAACATTTAGGACATTTTCGTCCTCCCTAGGCTTATTCTTAACCAATTAGGATTTTTAACCAATCTTGTGCTTCCAATAGCTGTGTTTGTGTCATTTTATGAACATCTAGGTCATTTTCATCCTCCCTTGGCTTTTTCTTGACGAATTAGAGTTTTTAAGGAATCTTGTGCATCCAATAAGTTCATTTTTGTCGTTGGCATAACATTTAGGTCATTTTCGTCCTCCTTAGGCTTATTCTTCTCCAATAGGGTTTCTAAGCAATCTTGTGCATCCAATAAGTTCATTTGTGTCGTTGGATTAACATTTAGGTCATTTTCATCCTGCCTAGACTTATTCTTAACCAATTAGGGTTTTTAACCAATCTTGTGCATCCAATAGGTGTGTTTGTGTCATTGGATGAATATTTAGTTCATTCTTGTCCTCCCAAGTCTTATTCTTTTCCAATTAAGGTTAATAAGTAATCTTGTTTATCCAATAGGTGTGTTTGTGTCAATGGATGAACATTTAGGTCATTTTCGTCTTCCCTAGTCTTATTCTTGTCGAATTAGGGTTTTTAACGAATCTTGTGCATCTAATACGTGTGTTTGTGTCATTGGATGAATATTTAGTTCATTCTTGTCCTCCCAAGTCTTATTCTTTTCCAATTAAGTTTAATAAGTAATCTTGTTCATCCAATAGGTGTGTTTGTGTCAATGGATGAACATTTAGGTCATTTTCGTCTTCCCAAGTCTTATTCTTGTCGAATTAGGGTTTTTAACGAATCTTGTGCATCTAATAGGCGTGTTTGTGTCATTGGAAGTACATTTAGATAATTTCCGTCTTCCCTAGGGTTATTCTTATCCAATTAGGGTTTTTAAGATATCTTGTGCAACCATTAGGTGTGTTTGTGTCATTGGATGAACATTTAGGTCATTTTCGTCCTCCCTAGGCATATTCTTGTCCAATTAGGGCTTTTAAGCAATCTTGTGAATCCAATAATCATTTGTGTCATTGAATTAACATTTAGATTATTTTCGTCCTCCATAGGCTTATTCTTAACCAATTACGGCTTTTGATCCTTCTTGTGCATCCAATAGGTGTGTTTGTGTCATTGGATGAATATTTAGGTTTCGTTCTCCCAAGTGTTATTCTTCTCTTGTTAAGGTTTTTAATCAATCTTGTTCATCCAATAAGTGTTTTTGTTTTAATGGATGAACATTTTGGTCATTTTTGTCCTCCCTAGACTAATTCTTGTCCAATTATGGTTTCTAACTAATCTTGTGCATCCAATAAGTTCATTTGTGTCATTGGATAAAGATTTAGGTTATTTTCGTCCTCCCTAGGCTTATTCTTCTCCAATTAGGGTTTTTAAGCAATCTTGTGCATCCAATAAGTTCATTTGTGTCGTTGGATTAACATTTAGGTCATTTTCGTCCTCCCTAGACTTATTCTTAACCAATTAGGGTTTTTAACCAATCTTGTGCATCCAATAGGTGTGTTTGTGTCATTGGACGAATATTTAGTTCATTCTTATCCTCCCAAGTCTTATTCTTTTCCAATTAAAGTTAATAAGTAATCTTGTTCATCCAATAGGTGTGTTTGTGTCAATGGATGAACATTTAGGTCATTTTCGTCTTCCCAAGTCTTATTCTTGTCGAATTAGGGTTTTTAACGAATCTTGTGCATCTAATAGGCGTGTTTGTGTCATTGGAAGTACATTTAGATAATTTCCGTCTTCCCTAGGGTTATTCTTATCCAATTAGGGTTTTTAAGATATCTTGTGCAACCATTAGGTGTGTTTGTGTCATTGGATGAACATTTAGGTCATTTTCGTCCTCCCTAGGCATATTCTTGTCCAATTAGGGCTTTTAAGCAATCTTGTGAATCCAATAATCATTTGTGTCATTGAATTAACATTTAGATTATTTTCGTCCTCCATAGGCTTATTCTTAACCAATTACGGCTTTTGATCCTTCTTGTGCATCCAATAGGTGTGTTTGTGTCATTGGATGAATATTTAGGTTTCGTTCTCCCAAGTGTTATTCTTCTCTTGTTAAGGTTTTTAATCAATCTTGTTCATCCAATAAGTGTTTTTGTTTTAATGGATGAACATTTTGGTCATTTTTGTCCTCCCTAGACTAATGCTTGTCCAATTATGGTTTCTAACTAATCTTGTGCATCCAATAAGTTCATTTGTGTCATTGGATAAAGATTTAGGTTATTTTCGTCCTCCCTAGGCTTATTCTTCTCCAATTAGGGTTTTTAAGCAATCTTGTGCATCCAATAAGTTCATTTGTGTCGTTGGATTAACATTTAGGTCATTTTCGTCCTCCCTAGACTTATTCTTAACCAATTAGGGTTTTTAACCAATCTTGTGCATCCAATAGGTGTGTTTGTGTCATTGGACGAATATTTAGTTCATTCTTATCCTCCCAAGTCTTATTCTTTTCCAATTAAGGTTAATAAGTAATCTTGTTCATCCAATAGGTGTGTTTGTGTCAATGGATGAACATTTAGGTCATTTTCGTCTTCCCAAGTCTTATTCTTGTCGAATTAGGGTTTTTAACGAATCTTGTGCATCTAATTGGTGTGTTTGTGTCATTGGAAGTACATTTAGGTCATTTTCGTCTTCCCTAGGGTTATTCTTGTCCAATTAGGGTTTTTAAGAAATCTTGTGCAACCATTAGGTGTGTTTGTGTCATTGGATGAACATTTAGGTCATTTTCTTCCTCCCTAGGCATATTCTTGTCCAATTAGGGCTTTTAAGCAATCTTGTGAATCCAATAATTATTTGTTTCATAGAATTAACATTTAGGTTATTTTCGTCCTGCATAAGTGTGTTTGTGTCATTGGAAGAACATTAACGTCATTTTCGTCTTCCCTAGGCTTATTCATGACCAATTAGGGTTTTTAAGCAATCTTGTGCATCCAATAAGTTCATTTGTGTCGTTCGATTAACATTTAAGTCATTTTCGTCCTCCCTAGGTATATTCTTGTCCAATTAGGGTTTTTTAGCAATCTTGTGCAACCAATAAGTGTGTTTGTGTCTTTGGATGAACATTTAGGTCATTTTCGTCCTCCCTAGGTTTATTCTTGTCAAATTACGGTTTTTAAGCAATCTTGTGCATCCAATAAATTTATTTGTGTTGTTGGATTAACATTTCGGTAATTTTCGTCCTCCCTAGGTTTATTCATATCCAATTAAGGTTTTTAAGTCATTGGATGAAGATTTAGGTAATTTTTGTCCTCCTAAGTCTTACTGTTGTCCAATTAAGGTTATTAACCAATCTTGTGCATCCAATAGGTGTGATTGTTTCATTGGATGAACATTTAGGTTATTTACGTCCTCCCGGGTCTTATTCTTATCCACTTAGGGTTTTTAACCAATCTTGTGCATCCAATAGGTGTGTTTGTGTTATTGGATGAACATTTAGGTCATATTCGTCCTCCGTAGGCTTATTCTTGTCCAATTAGGGTTTTTAACCAATCTTGTGCATCCAATAAGTTCATTTTAGTCGTTGGATTAACATTTAGGACATTTTCGTCCTCCCTAGGCTTATTCTTAACCAATTAGGATTTTTAACCAATCTTGTGCTTCCAATAGCTGTGTTTGTGTCATTTTATGAACATCTAGGTCATTTTCATCCTCCCTTGGCTTATTCTTGACGAATTAGAGTTTTTAAGGAATCTTGTGCATCCAATAAGTTCATTTTTGTCGTTGGCATAACATTTAGGTCATTTTCCTCCTCCTTAGGCTTATTCTTCTCCAATAGAGTTTCTAAGCAATCTTGTGCATCTAATAAGTTCATTTGTGTCGTTGGATTAACATTTAGGTCATTTTCATCCTCCCTAGACTTATTCTTAACCAATTAGGGTTTTTAACCAATCTTGTGCATCCAATAGGTGTGTTTGTGTCATTGGATGAATATTTAGTTCATTCTTGTCCTCCCAAGTCTTATTCTTTTCCAATTAAGGTTAATAAGTAATCTTGTTTATCCAATAGGTGTGTTTGTGTCAATGGATGAACATTTAGGTCATTTTCGTCTTCCCTAGTCTTATTCTTGTCGAATTAGGGTTTTTAACGAATCTTGTGCATCTAATACGTGTGTTTGTGTCATTGGATGAATATTTAGTTCATTCTTGTCCTCCCAAGTCTTATTCTTTTCCAATTAAGTTTAATAAGTAATCTTGTTCATCCAATAGGTGTGTTTGTGTCAATGGATGAACATTTAGGTCATTTTCGTCTTCCCAAGTCTTATTCTTGTCGAATTAGGGTTTTTAACGAATCTTGTGCATCTAATAGGCGTGTTTGTGTCATTGGAAGTACATTTAGATAATTTCCGTCTTCCCTAGGGTTATTCTTATCCAATTAGGGTTTTTAAGATATCTTGTGCAACCATTAGGTGTGTTTGTGTCATTGGATGAACATTTAGGTCATTTTCGTCCTCCCTAGGCATATTCTTGTCCAATTAGGGCTTTTAAGCAATCTTGTGAATCCAATAATCATTTGTGTCATTGAATTAACATTTAGATTATTTTCGTCCTCCATAGGCTTATTCTTAACCAATTACGGCTTTTGATCCTTCTTGTGCATCCAATAGGTGTGTTTGTGTCATTGGATGAATATTTAGGTTTCGTTCTCCCAAGTGTTATTCTTCTCTTGTTAAGGTTTTTAATCAATCTTGTTCATCCAATAAGTGTTTTTGTTTTAATGGATGAACATTTTGGTCATTTTTGTCCTCCCTAGACTAATGCTTGTCCAATTATGGTTTCTAACTAATCTTGTGCATCCAATAAGTTCATTTGTGTCATTGGATAAAGATTTAGGTTATTTTCGTCCTCCCTAGGCTTATTCTTCTCCAATTAGGGTTTTTAAGCAATCTTGTGCATCCAATAAGTTCATTTGTGTCGTTGGATTAACATTTAGGTCATTTTCGTCCTCCCTAGACTTATTCTTAACCAATTAGGGTTTTTAACCAATCTTGTGCATCCAATAGGTGTGTTTGTGTCATTGGACGAATATTTAGTTCATTCTTATCCTCCCAAGTCTTATTCTTTTCCAATTAAGGTTAATAAGTAATCTTGTTCATCCAATAGGTGTGTTTGTGTCAATGGATGAACATTTAGGTCATTTTCGTCTTCCCAAGTCTTATTCTTGTCGAATTAGGGTTTTTAACGAATCTTGTGCATCTAATAGGCGTGTTTGTGTCATTGGAAGTACATTTAGATAATTTCCGTCTTCC
>JBBPBT010000478.1:1991803-2030499 GCA_037974875.1 Cicer bijugum
GTCGTTGGATTAACATTTAGGACATTTTCGTCCTCCCTAGGCTTATTCTTAACCAATTAGGATTTTTAACCAATCTTGTGCTTCCAATAGCTGTGTTTGTGTCATTTTATGAACATCTAGGTCATTTTCATCCTCCCTTGGCTTATTCTTGACGAATTAGAGTTTTTAAGGAATCTTGTGCATCCAATAAGTTCATTTTTGTCGTTGGCATAACATTTAGGTCATTTTCCTCCTCCTTAGGCTTATTCTTCTCCAATAGAGTTTCTAAGCAATCTTGTGCATCTAATAAGTTCATTTGTGTCGTTGGATTAACATTTAGGTCATTTTCATCCTCCCTAGACTTATTCTTAACCAATTAGGGTTTTTAACCAATCTTGTGCATCCAATAGGTGTGTTTGTGTCATTGGATGAATATTTAGTTCATTCTTGTCCTCCCAAGTCTTATTCTTTTCCAATTAAGGTTAATAAGTAATCTTGTTTATCCAATAGGTGTGTTTGTGTCAATGGATGAACATTTAGGTCATTTTCGTCTTCCCTAGTCTTATTCTTGTCGAATTAGGGTTTTTAACGAATCTTGTGCATCTAATACGTGTGTTTGTGTCATTGGATGAATATTTAGTTCATTCTTGTCCTCCCAAGTCTTATTCTTTTCCAATTAAGTTTAATAAGTAATCTTGTTCATCCAATAGGTGTGTTTGTGTCAATGGATGAACATTTAGGTCATTTTCGTCTTCCCAAGTCTTATTCTTGTCGAATTAGGGTTTTTAACGAATCTTGTGCATCTAATAGGTGTGTTTGTGTCATTGGAAGTACATTTAGGTCATTTTCGTCTTCCCTAGGGTTATTCTTGTCAAATTAGGGTTTTTAAGAAATCTTGTGCAACCATTAGGTGTGTTTGTGTCATTGGATGAACATTTAGGTCATTTTCTTCCTCCCTAGGCATATTCTTGTCCAATTAGGGCTTTTAAGCAATCTTGTGAATCCAATAATTATTTGTTTCATAGAATTAACATTTAGGTTATTTTCGTCCTGCATAAGTGTGTTTGTGTCATTGGAAGAACATTAACGTCATTTTCGTCTTCCCTAGGCTTATTCTTGACCAATTAGGGTTTTTAAGCGATCTTGTGCATCCAATAAGTTCATTTGTGTCGTTCGATTAACATTTAAGTCATTTTCGTCCTCCCTAGGTATATTCTTGTCCAATTAGGGTTTTTTAGCAATCTTGTGCAACCAATAAGTGTGTTTGTGTCTTTGGATGAACATTTTGGTCATTTTCGTCCTCCCTAGGTTTATTCTTGTCAAATTAAGGTTTTTAAGCAATCTTGTGCATCCAATAAATTTATTTGTGTTGTTGGATTAACATTTCGGTAATTTTCGTCCTCCCTAGGTTTATTCATATCCAATTAAGGTTTTTAAGTCATTGGATGAAGATTTAGGTAATTTTTGTCCTCCTAAGTCTTACTGTTGTCCAATTAAGGTTATTAACCAATCTTGTGCATCCAATAGGTGTGATTGTTTCATTGAATGAACATTTAGGTTATTTACGTCCTCCCGGGTCTTATTCTTATCCACTTAGGGTTTTTAACCAATCTTGTGCATCCAATAGGTGTGTTTGTGTTATTGGATGAACATTTAGGTCATATTCGTCCTCCGTAGGCTTATTCTTGTCCAATTAGGGTTTTTAACCAATCTTGTGCATCCAATAAGTTCATTTTAGTCGTTGGATTAACATTTAGGACATTTTCGTCTTCCCTAGGCTTATTCTTAACCAATTAGGATTTTTAACCAATCTTGTGCTTCCAATAGCTGTGTTTGTGTCATTTTATGAACATCTAGGTCATTTTCATCCTCCCTTGGCTTATTCTTGACGAATTAGAGTTTTTAAGGAATCTTGTGCATCCAATAAGTTCATTTTTGTCGTTGGCATAACATTTAGGTCATTTTCGTCCTCCTTAGGCTTATTCTTCTCCAATAGGGTTTTTAAGCAATCTTGTGCATCCAATAAGTTCATTTGTGTCATTGGATTAACATTTAGGTCATTTTCATCCTCCCTAGACTTATTCTTAACCAATTAGGGTTTTTAACCAATCTTGTGCATCCAATAGGTGTGTTTGTGTCATTGGATGAATATTTAGTTCATTCTTGTCCTCCCAAGTCTTATTCTTTTCCAATTAAGGTTAATAAGTAATCTTGTTTATCCAATAGGTGTGTTTGTGTCAATGGATGAACATTTAGGTCATTTTCGTCTTCCCAAGTCTTATTCTTGTCGAATTAGGGTTTTTCACGAATCTTGTGCATCTAATAGGTGGGTTTGTGTCATTGGATGAATATTTAGTTCATTCTTGTCCTCCCAAGTCTTATTCTTTTCCAATTAAGTTTAATAAGTAATCTTGTTCATCCAATAGGTGTGTATGTGTCAATGGATGAACATTTAGGTCATTTTCGTCTTCCCAAGTCTTATTCTTGTCGAATTAGGGTTTTTAACGAATCTTGTGCATCTAATAGGCGTGTTTGTGTTTTTGGAAGTACATTTAGATAATTTCTGTCTTCCCTAGGGTTATTCTTGTCCAATTAGGGTTTTTAAGATATCTTGTGCAACCATTAGGTGTGTTTGTGTCATTGGATGAACATTTAGGTCATTTTCGTCCTCCCTAGGCATATTCTTGTCCAATTAGGGCTTTTAAGCAATCTTGTGAATCCAATAATCATTTGTGTCATTGAATTAACATTTAGATTATTTTCGTCCTCCATAGGCTTATTCTTAACCAATTACGGCTTTTGATCATTCTTGTGCATCCAATAGGTGTGTTTGTGTCATTGGATGAATATTTAGGTTTCGTTCTCCCAAGTGTTATTCTTCTCTTGTTAAGGTTTTTAATCAATCTTGTTCATCCAATAAGTGTTTTTGTTTTAATGGATGAACATTTTGGTCATTTTTGTCCTCCCTAGACTAATTCTTGTCCAATTATGGTTTCTAACTTATCTTGTGCATCCAATAAGTTCATTTGTGTCATTGGATAAAGATTTAGGTTATTTTCGTCCTCCCTAGGCTTATTCTTCTCCAATTAGGGTTTTTAAGCAATCTTGTGCATCCAATAAGTTCATTTGTGTCGTTGGATTAACATTTAGGTCATTTTCGTCCTCCCTAGACTTATTCTTAACCAATTAGGGTTTTTAACCAATCTTGTGCATCCAATAGGTGTGTTTGTGTCATTGGACGAATATTTAGTTCATTCTTGTCCTCCCAAGTCTTATTCTTTTCCAATTAAGGTTAATAAGTAATCTTGTTCATCCAATAGGTGTGTTTGTGTCAATGGATGATTATTTAGGTCATTTTCGTCTTCCCAAGTCTTATTCTTGTCGAATTAGGGTTTTTAACGAATCTTGTGCATCAAATAGGTGTGTTTGTGTCATTGGAAGTACATTTAGGTCATTTTCGTCTTCCCTAGGGTTATTCTTGTCCAATTAGGGTTTTTAAGAAATCTTGTGCAACCATTAGGTGTGTTTGTGTCATTGGATGAACATTTAGGTCATTTTCTTCCTCCCTAGGCATATTCTTGTCCAATTAGGGCTTTTAAGCAATCTTGTGAATCCAATAATTATTTGTTTCATAGAATTAACGTTTAGGTTATTTTCGTCCTGCATAGGCTTATTCTTAACCAATTACGGCTTTTGATCA
The DNA here is from genome assembly GCA_037974875.1 of Cicer bijugum. NCBI lineage: Eukaryota > Viridiplantae > Streptophyta > Magnoliopsida > Fabales > Fabaceae > Cicer > Cicer bijugum. The sequence goes on from JBBPBT010000478.1 coordinate 1,995,483, forward strand.
ATCTTGTGCATCCAATAGGTGTGTTTGTGTCATTGGATGAATATTTAGGTTTCGTTCTCCCAAGTGTTATTCTTCTCTTGTTAAGGTTTTTAATCAATCTTGTTCATCCAATAAGTGTTTTTGTGTTAATGGATGAATATTTTGGTCATTTTCGTCCTCCCTAGACTGATTCTTGTCCAATTATGGTTTCAAACTAATCTTGTGTATCCAATAAGTTCAGCTGTGTCATTAGATTAACATTTAGGTCTATTTTGTCATCTCTAGGATTATTCTTATCCAATTATGGTTTTTCACCAATCTTGTGCTTCGAATAGGTGTGTTTGTGTCATTGGATGAACATTTAGGTCATCTTTGTCCAATTAGGGTTTTTAACCAATCTTGTGCATCCGGTAAATGTGTTTGTGTCGTTCTTTCAACATTTAGGTCATTTTTATCCTCCCTTGACTAAATCTTGTCCAATTAGGGTTTCTAACTAATCTTGTGCATCCAATAAGTTCATTTGTGTCATTGGATAAAGATTTAGGTTATTTTCGTCGTCTCTAGGATCATTCTTTTCCAATTAGGGTTTTAAAACAATCTTGTGCATCCAATAGGTGTGTTTGTGTCATTGGTCGAACATTTAGTTCATTTTCATCCTATCTAGGCTTATTCTTGTCCAATTAGGGTTCTTTACCATTCTTGTGCATCCAAAAAGTTCATTTTTGTCGTTGGCATAACATTTAGGTCATTTTCGTCCTCCCTAGGCTTATTCTTCTCCAATTAGGGTTTTTAAGCAATCTTGTGCATCCAATAAGTTCATTTGTGTCGTTGGATTAACATTTATGTCATTTTCGTCCTCCCTAGACTTATTCTTAACCAATTAGGGTTTTTAACCAATCTTGTGCATCCAATAGGTGTGTTTGTGTCATTGGATGAATATTTAGTTCATTCTTGTCCTCCCAAGTCTTATTCTTTTCCAATTAAGGTTAATAAGTAATCTTGTTCATCCAATAGGTGTGTTTGTGTCAATAGATGAACATTTAGGTCATTTTCGTCTTCCCAAGTCTTATTCTTGTCGAATTAGGGTTTTTAACGAATCTTGTGCATCTAATAGGTGTGTTTGTGTCATTGGAAGTACATTTAGGTCATTTTCGTCTTCCCTAGGGTTATTCTTGTCCAATTAGGGTTTTTAAGAATTCTTGTGCAACCATTAGGTGTGTTTGTGTCGTTGGATGAACATTTAGGTCATTTTCGTCCTCCCTAGGCATATTCTTGTCCAATTAGGGCTTTTAAGCAATCTTGTGAATCCAATAATCATTTGTGTCATTGAATTAACATTTAGATTATTTTCGTCCTCCATAGGCTTATTCTTAACGAATTACGGCTTCTGATCAATCTTGTGCATCCAATAGGTGTGTTTGTGTCATTGGATGAATATTTAGGTTTCATTCTCCCAAGTGTTATTCTTCTCTTGTTAAGGTTTTTAATCAATCTTGTTCATCCAATAAGTTTTTTTGTTTTAATGGATGAACATTTTGGTCATTTTTGTCCTCCCTAGACTGATTCTTGTCCAATTATGATTTCTAACTAATCTTGTGCATCCAATAAGTTCATTTGTGTCATTAGATTAAGATTTAGGTCTATTTTGTCATCTCTAGGATTATTCTTATCCAATTATGGTTTTTCACCAATCTAGTGCTTCTAATAGGTGTGTTGGTGTCATTGGATGAACATTTAGGTCATCTTTGTCCAATTAGGGTTTTTAACCAATCTTGTGCATCCGGTAAATGTGTTTGTGTCGTTCTTTCAACATTTAGGTCATTTTTGTCCTCCCTTGACTTAATCTTCTCCAATTAGGGTTTCTAACTAATCTTGTGCATCCAATAAGTTCATTTGTGTCATTTGATAAAGATTTAGGTTATTTTTGTCGTCTCTAGGATCATTCTTATCCAATTAGGGTTTTAAACCAATCTTGTGCATCCAATAGGTGTGTTTGTGTCGTTGGTCGAACATTTAATTCATTTTCATCCTATCTAGGCCTATTCTTGTCCAATTAGGGTTCTTTACCAATCTTGTGCATCCAATAAGTTCATTTGTGTCACTGGATTAACATTTAGATCATTTTCGTCTTCCCTAGGCTATGTGTCGTTGGATCAACATTTAGGACATTTTCGTCCTCCCTAGGCTTATTCTTAACCAATTAGGATTTTTAACCAATCTTGTGCTTCCAATAGCTGTGTTTGTGTCATTGTATGAACATCTAGGTCATTCTCATCCTCCCTTGGATTATTCTTGTCGAATTAGAGTTTTTAAGGAATCTTGTGCATCCAATAAGTTCATTTTTGTCGTTGGCATAACATTTAGGTCATTTTCGTCCTCCCTAGGCTTATTCTTCTCCAATAGGGTTTTTAAGCAATCTTGTGCATCCAATAAGTTCATTTGTGTCGTTGGATTAACATTTAGGTCATTTTCATCCTCCCTAGACTTATTCTTAACCAATTAAGGTTTTTAACCAATCTTGTGCATCCAATAGGTGTGTTTGTGTCATTGGATGAATATTTAGTTCATTCTTGTCCGCCAAGTCTTATTCTTTTCCAATTAAGGTTAATAAGTAATCTTGTTTATCCAATAGGTGTGTTTGTGTCAATGGATGAACATTTAGGTCATTTTCGTCTTCCCAAGTCTTATTCTTGTCGAATTAGGGTTTTTAACGAATCTTGTGCATCCAATAGGTGTGTTTGTGTCATTGGACGAATATTTAGTTCATTCTTATCCTCCCAAGTCTTATTCATTTCCAATTAAGGTTAATAAGTAATCTTGTTCATCCAATAGGTGTGTTTGTGTCAATGGATGAACATTTATGTCATTTTCGTCTTCCCAAGTCTTATTCTTGTCGAATTAGGGTTTTTAACGAATCTTGTGCATCTAATAGGTGTGTTTGTGTCATTGGAAGTACATTTAGGTCATTTTCGTCTTCCCTAGGGTTATTCTTATCCAATTACGGTTTTTAAGAAATCTTGTGCAACCATTAGGTGTGTTTGTGTCACTGGATGAACATTTAGGTCATTTTCGTCCTCCCTAGGCATATTCTTGTCCAATTAGGGCTTTTAAGCAATCTTGTGAATCCAATAATTATTTGTTTCATAGAATTAACATTTAGGTTATTTTCGTCCTGCATAGCCTTATTCTTAACCAATTACGGCTTTTGATCAATCTTGTGCATCCAATAGGTGTGTTTGTGTCATTGGATGAATATTTAAGTTTCGTTCTCCCAAGTGCTATTCTTCTCTTGTTAAGGTTTTTAATCAATCTTGTTCATCCAATAAGTGTTTTTGTGTTAATGGACGAACATTTTGGTCATTTTAGTCCTCCCTAGACTGATTCTTGTCCAATTATGGTTTCTAACTAATCTTGTGCATCCAATAAGTTCATTTGTGTCATTAGATTAAGATTTAGGTCTATTTTGTCATCTCTAGGATTATTCTTATCCAATTATGGTTTTTCACCAATCTAGTGCTTCCAATAGGTGTGTTTGTGTCATTGGATGAACATTTAGGTCATCTTTGTCCAATTAGGGTTTTTAACCAATCTTGTGCATCCGGTAAATGTGTTTGTGTCGTTCTTTCAACATTTAGGTCATTTTTGTCCTCCCTTGACTTAATCTTCTCCAATTAGGGTTTCTAACTAATCTTGTGCATCCAATAAGTTCATTTGTGTCATTTGATAAAGATTTAGGTTATTTTTGTCGTCTCTAGGATCATTCTTATCCAATTAGGGTTTTAAACCAATCTTGTGCATCCAATAGGTGTGTTTGTGTCGTTGGTCGAACATTTAGTTCATTTTCATCCTATCTAGGCTTATTCTTGTCCAATTAGGGTTCTTTACCAATCTTGTGCATCCAATAAGTTCATTTGTGTCACTGGATTAACATTTAGATCATTTTCGTCTTCCCTAGGCTATGTGTCGTTGGATTAACATTTAGGACATTTTCGTCCTCCCTAGGTATATTCTTAACCAATTAGGATTTTTAACCAATCTTGTGCTTCCAATAGCTGTGTTTGTGTCATTGTATGAACATCTAGGTCATTCTCATCCTCCCTTGGATTATTCTTGTCGAATTAGAGTTTTTAAGGAATCTTGTGCATCCAATAAGTTCATTTTTGTCGTTGGCATAACATTTAGGTCATTTTCGTCCTCCCTAGGCTTATTCTTCTCCAATAGGGTTTTTAAGCAATCTTGTGCATCCAATAAGTTCATTTGTGTCGTTGGATTAACATTTATGTCATTTTCATCCTCCCTAGACTTATTCTTAACCAATTAAGGTTTTTAACCAATCTTGTGCATCCAATAGGTGTGTTTGTGTCATTGGATGAATATTTAGTTCATTCTTGTCCGCCAAGTCTTATTCTTTTCCAATTAAGGTTAATAAGTAATCTTGTTTATCCAATAGGTGTGTTTGTGTCAATGGATGAACATTTAGGTCATTTTCGTCTTCCCAAGTCTTATTCTTGTCGAATTAGGGTTTTTAACGAATCTTGTGCATCCAATAGGTGTGTTTGTGTCATTGGACGAATATTTAGTTCATTCTTATCCTCCCAAGTCTTATTCATTTCCAATTAAGGTTAATAAGTAATCTTGTTCATCCAATAGGTGTGTTTGTGTCAATGGATGAACATTTAGGTCATTTTCGTCTTCCCAAGTCTTATTCTTGTCGAATTAGGGTTTTTAACGAATCTTGTGCATCTAATAGGTGTGTTTGTGTCATTGGAAGTACATTTAGGTCATTTTCGTCTTCCCTAGGGTTATTCTTATCCAATTACGGTTTTTAAGAAATCTTGTGCAACCATTAGGTGTGTTTGTGTCACTGGATGAACATTTAGGTCATTTTCGTCCTCCCTAGGCATATTCTTGTCCAATTAGGGCTTTTAAGCAATCTTGTGAATCCAATAATTATTTGTTTCATAGAATTAACATTTAGGTTATTTTCGTCCTGCATAGCCTTATTCTTAACCAATTACGGCTTTTGATCAATCTTGTGCATCCAATAGGTGTGTTTGTGTCATTGGATGAATATTTAAGTTTCGTTCTCCCAAGTGCTATTCTTCTCTTGTTAAGGTTTTTAATCAATCTTGTTCATCCAATAAGTGTTTTTGTGTTAATGGACGAACATTTTGGTCATTTTAGTCCTCCCTAGACTGATTCTTGTCCAATTATGGTTTCTAACTAATCTTGTGCATCCAATAAGTTCATTTGTGTCATTAGATTAAGATTTAGGTCTATTTTGTCATCTCTAGGATTATTCTTATCCAATTATGGTTTTTCACCAATCTAGTGCTTCCAATAGGTGTGTTTGTGTCATTGGATGAACATTTAGGTCATCTTTGTCCAATTAGGGTTTTTAACCAATCTTGTGCATCCGGTAAATGTGTTTGTGTCGTTCTTTCAACATTTAGGTCATTTTTGTCCTCCCTTGACTTAATCTTCTCCAATTAGGGTTTCTAACTAATCTTGTGCATCCAATAAGTTCATTTGTGTCATTTGATAAAGATTTAGGTTATTTTTGTCGTCTCTAGGATCATTCTTATCCAATTAGGGTTTTAAACCAATCTTGTGCATCCAATAGGTGTGTTTGTGTCGTTGGTCGAACATTTAGTTCATTTTCATCCTATCTAGGCTTATTCTTGTCCAATTAGGGTTCTTTACCAATCTTGTGCATCCAATAAGTTCATTTGTGTCACTGGATTAACATTTAGATCATTTTCGTCTTCCCTAGGCTATGTGTCGTTGGATTAACATTTAGGACATTTTCGTCCTCCCTAGGCTTATTCTTAACCAATTAGGATTTTTAACCAATCTTGTGCTTCCAATAGCTGTGTTTGTGTCATTGTATGAACATCTAGGTCATTCTCATCCTCCCTTGGCTTATTCTTGTCGAATTAGAGTTTTTAAGGAATCTTGTGCATCCAATAAGTTCATTTTTGTCGTTGGCATAACATTTAGGTCATTTTCGTCCTCCCTAGGCTTATTCTTCTCCAATAGGGTTTTTAAGCAATCTTGTGCATCCAATAAGTTCATTTGTGTCGTTGGATTAACATTTAGGTCATTTTCATCCTCCCTAGACTTATTCTTAACCAATTAAGGTTTTTAACCAATCTTGTGCATCCAATAGGTGTGTTTGTGTCATTGGATGAATATTTAGTTCATTCTTGTCCTCCCAAGTCTTATTCTTTTCCAATTAAGGTTAATAAGTAATCTTGTTTATCCAATAGGTGTGTTTGTGTCAATGGATGAACATTTAGGTCATTTTCGTCTTCCCAAGTCTTATTCTTGTCGAATTAGGGTTTTTAACGAATCTTGTGCATCCAATAGGTGTGTTTGTGTCATTGGACGAATATTTAGTTCATTCTTATCCTCCCAAGTCTTATTCATTTCCAATTAAGGTTAATAAGTAATCTTGTTCATCCAATAGGTGTGTTTGTGTCAATGGATGAACATTTAGGTCATTTTCGTCTTCCCAAGTCTTATTCTTGTCGAATTAGGGTTTTTAACGAATCTTGTGCATCTAATAGGTGTGTTTGTGTCATTGGAAGTACATTTAGGTCATTTTCGTCTTCCCTAGGGTTATTCTTATCCAATTACGGTTTTTAAGAAATCTTGTGCAACCATTAGGTGTGTTTGTGTCATTGGATGAACATTTAGGTCATTTTCGTCCTCCCTAGGCATATTCTTGTCCAATTAGGGCTTTTAAGCAATCTTGTGAATCCAATAATTATTTGTTTCATAGAATTAACATTTAGGTTATTTTCGTCCTGCATAGCCTTATTCTTAACCAATTACGGCTTTTGATCAATCTTGTGCATCCAATAGGTGTGTTTGTGTCATTGGATGAATATTTAAGTTTCGTTCTCCCAAGTGCTATTCTTCTCTTGTTAAGGTTTTTAATCAATCTTGTTCATCCAATAAGTGTTTTTGTGTTAATGGATGAACATTTTGGTCATTTTTGTCCTCCCTAGACTGATTCTTGTCCAATTATGGTTTTTAACTAATCTTGTGCATCCAATAAGTTCATTTGTGTCATTAGATTAAGATTTAGGTCTATTTTGTCATCTCTAGGATTATTCTTATCCAATTATGGTTTTTCACCAATCTAGTGCTTCCAATAGGTGTGTTTGTGTCATTGGATGAACATTTAGGTCATCTTTGTCCAATTAGGGTTTTTAACCAATCTTGTGCATCCGGTAAATGTGTTTGTGTCGTTCTTTCAACATTTAGGTCATTTTAGTCCTCCCTTGACTTAATCTTCTCCAATTAGGGTTTCTAACTAATCTTGTGCATCCAATAAGTTCATTTGTGTCATTGGATAAAGATTTAGGTTATTTTCGTCGTCTCTAGGATCATTCTTATCCAATTAGGGTTTTAAACCAATCTTGTGCATCCAATAGGTGTGTTTGTGTTGTTGGTCGAACATTTAGTTCATTTTCATCCTATCTAGGCTTATTCTTGTCCAATTAGGGTTCTTTACCAATCTTGTGCATCCAATAAGTTCATTTGTGTCATTGGATTAACATTTAGTTCATTTTCGTCTTCCCTAGGCTTAGTGTTGTCCAATTAGAGTTTTTAGCCAATCTTGTGCATCTAATACGTGTATTTGTGTCATTGGATGAACATTTATGTCATTTTCGTCCTCCCAAGTCTTATTCTGGTCGAATTAGGGTTTTTAACGAATCTTACGCATTTAATAGGTGTTTTTGTGTCATTGAAAGAACATTTAGGTCATTTTCGTCTTCCCTATGCTTATTCTTGTCCAATTAGGGTTTTTAAGCAATCTTGTGCATCCAATAAGTTCATTTGTGTCGTTCGATTAACATTTAAGTCATTTTCGTCCTCCCTAGGTATATTCTTGTCCAATTAGGGATTTTTAGCAATCTTGGGCAACCAATAAGTGTGTTTGTGTCTTTGGATGAACATTTAGGTCATTTTCGTCCTCCCTAGGCTTATTCTTGTCAAATTAAGGTTTTTAAGCAATCTTGTGCATCCAATAAATTTATTTGTGTTGTTGGATGAACATTTCGGTCATTTTCGTCCTCCCTAGGTTTATTCATATCCAATAAGGGTTTTTAAGTCATTGGATGAAGATTTAGGTAATTTTTGTCCTCCTAAGTCTTACTGTTGTCCAATTAAGGTTATTAACCAATCTTGTGCATCCAATAGGTGTGATTGTTTCATTGGATGAACATTTAGGTTATTTACGTCCTCCTGGGTCTTATTCTTATCCACTTAGGGTTTTTAACCAATCTTGTGCATCCAATAGGTGTGTTTGTGTTATTGGATGAACATTTAGGTCATATTCGTCCTCCGTAGGCTTATTCATGTCCAATTAGGGTTTTTAACCAATCTTGTGCATCCAATAAGTTCATTTTAGTCGTTGGATTAACATTTAGGACATTTTCGTCTTCCCTAGGCTTATTCTTAACCAATTAGGATTTTTAACCAATCTTGTGCTTCCAATAGCTGTGTTTGTGTCATTGTATGAACATCTAGGTCATTTTCATCCTCCCTTGGCTTATTCTTGTCGAATTAGAGTTTTTAAGGAATCTTGTGCATCCAATAAGTTCATTTTTGTCGTTGGCATAACATTTAGGTCATTTTCGTCCTCCCTAGGCTTATTCTTCTCCAATAGGGTTTTTAAGCAATCTTGTGCATCCAATAAGTTCATTTGTGTCGTTGGATTAACATTTAGGTCAATTTCATCCTCCCAAGACTTATTCTTAACCTATTAGGGTTTTTAACCAATCTTGTGCATCCAATAGGTGTGTTTGTGTCATTGGATGAATATTTAGTTCATTCTTGTCCTCCCAAGTCTTATTCTTTTCCAATTAAGGTTAATAAGTAATCTTGTTTATCCAATAGGTGTGTTTGTGTCAATGGATGAACATTTAGGTCATTTTCGTCTTCCCAAGTCTTATTCTTGTCGAATTAGGGTTTTTAACGAATCTTGTGCGTCTAATAGGTGGGTTTGTGTCATTGGATGAATATTTAGTTCATTGTTGTCCTCCCAAGTCTTAATCTTTTCCAATTAAGTTTAATAAGTAATCTTGTTCATCCAATAAGTGTGTTTGTGTCAATGGATGAACATTTAGGTCATTTTCGTCTTCCCAAGTCTTATTCTTGTCGAATTAGGGTTTTTAACGAATCTTGTGCATCTAATAGGCGTGTTTGTGTCATTGGAAGTACATTTAGATAATTTCCGTCTTCCCTAGGGTTATTCTTGTCCAATTAGGGTTTTTAAGATATCTTGTGCAACCATTAGGTGTGTTTGTGTCATTGGATGAACATTTAGGTCATTTTCGTCCTCCCTAGGCATATTCTTGTCCTATTAGGGCTTTTAAGCAATCTTGTGAATCCAATAATCATTTGTGTCATTGAATTAACATTTAGATTATTTTTGTCCTCCATTGGCTTATTCTTAACCAATTACGGCTTTTGATCATTCTTGTGCATCCAATAGGTGTGTTTGTGTCATTGGATGAATATTTAGGTTTCGTTCTCCCAAGTGTTATTCTTCTCTTGTTAAGGTTTTTAATCAATCTTGTTCATCCAATAAGTGTTTTTGTGTTAATGGATGAACATTTTGGTCATTTTTGTCCTCCCTAGACTAATTCTTGTCCAATTATGGTTTCTAACTAATCTTGTGCATCCAATAAGTTCATTTGTGTCATTGGATAAAGATTTAGGTTATTTTCGTCCTCCCTAGGCTTATTCTTCTCCAATTATGGTTTTTAAGCAATCTTGTGCATCCAATAAGTTCATTTGTTTCGTTGGATTAACATTTAGGTCATTTTCGTCCTCCCTAGACTTATTCTTAACCAATTAGGGTTTTTAACCAATCTTGTGCATCCAATAGGTGTGTTTGTTTCATTGGACGAATATTTAGTTCATTCTTGTCCTCCCAAGTCTTATTCTTTTCCAATTAAGGTTAATAAGTAATCTTGTTCATCCAATAGGTGTGTTTGTGTCAATGGATGAACATTTAGGTCATTTTCGTCTTCCCAAGTCTTATTCTTGTCGAATTAGGGTTTTTAGCGAATCTTGTGCATCTAATAGGTGTGTTTGTGTCATTGGAAGTACATTTAGGTCATTTTCGTCTTCCCTAGGGTTATTCTTGTCCAATTAGGGTTTTTAAGAAATCTTGTGCAACCATTAGGTGTGTTTGTGTCATTGGATGAACATTTAGGTCATTTTCGTCCTCCCTAGGAATATTCTTGTCCAATTAGGGCTTTTAAGCAATCTTGTGAATCCAATAATCATTTGTGTCATTGAATTAACATTTAGATTATTTTCGTCCTGCATAGGCTTATTCTTAACCAATTACGGCTTTTGATCAATCTTGTGCATCCAATAGGTGTGTTTGTGTCATTGGATGAATATTTAGGTTTCGTTCTCCCAAGTGTTATTCTTCTCTTGTTAAGGTTTTTAATCAATCTCCAATAAGTTTTTTTGTGTTAATGGATGAACATTTTGGTCATTTTTGTCCTCCCTAGACTGATTCTTGTCCAATTATGGTTTCTAACTAATCTTGTGCATCCAATAAGTTCATTTGTGTCATTAGATTAAGATTTAGGTCTATTTTGTCATCTCTAGGATTATTCTTATCCAATTATGGTTTTTCACCAATCTAGTGCTTCCATTTGGTGTGTTTGTGTCATTGGATGAACATTTAGGTCATCTTTGTCCAATTAGGGTTTTTAACCAATCTTGTGCATCCGGTAAATGTGTTTGTGTCGTTCTTTCAACATTTAGGTCATTTTTGTCCTCCCTTGACTTAATCTTGTCCAATTAGGGTTTCTAACTAATCTTGTGCATCCAATAAGTTCAATTGTGTCATTGGATAAAAGATTTAGGTTATTTTCGTCGTCTCTAGGATCATTCTTATCCAATTAGGGTTTTAAACCAATCTTGTGCATCCAATAGGTGTGTTTGTGTCGTTGGTCGAACATTAAGTTCATTTTCATCCTATCTAGGCCTATTCTTGTCCAATTAGGGTTCTTTACCAATCTTGTGCATCCAATAAGTTCATTTGTGTCATTGGATTAACATTTAGTTCATTTTCGTCTTCCCTAGGCTTAGTGTTGTCCAATTAGAGTTTTTAGCCAATCTTGTGCATCTAATAGGTGTATTTGTGTCATTGGATGAACATTTATGTCATTTTCGTCCTCCCAAGTCTTATTCTGGTCGAATTAGGGTTTTTAACGAATCTTACGCATTTAATAGGCGTTTTTGTGTCATTGGAAGAACATTAAGGTCATTTTCGTCTTCCCTAGGCTTATTCTTCTCCAATTAGGGTTTTTAAGCAATCTTGTGCATCCAATAAGTTCATTTGTGTCGTTCGATTAACATTTAAGTCATTTTCGTCCTCCCTAGGTATATTCTTGTCCAATTAGGGATTTTTAGCAATCTTGTGCAACCAATAAGTGTGTTTGTGTCTTTGGATGAACATTTAGGTCATTTTCGTCCTCCTTAGGCTTATTCTTGTCAAATTATGGTTTTTAAGCAATCTTGTGCATCCAATAAATATATTTGTGTTGTTGGATTAACATTTCGGTCATTTTCGTCCTCCCTAGGTTTATTCATATCCAATTAGGGTTTTTAAGTCATTGGATGAAGATTTAGGTAATTTTTGTCCTCCTAAGTCTTACTGTTGTCCAATTAAGGTTATTAACCAATCTTGTGCATCCAATAGGTGTGATTGTTTCATTGGATGAACATTTAGGTTATTTACGTCCTCCCGGGTCTTATTCTTATCCACTTAGGGTTTTTAACCAATCTTGTGCATCCAATAGGTGTGTTTGTGTTATTGGATGAACATTTAGGTCATATTCGTCCTCCGTAGGCTTATTCTTGTCCAATTAGGGTTTTTAACCAATCTTGTGCATCCAATAAGTTCATTTTTGTTGTTGGATTAACATTTAGGAAATTTTCGTCCTCCCTAGGCTTATTCTTAACCAATTAGGATTTTTAACCAATCTTGTGCTTCCAATAGCTGTGTTTGTGTCATTGTATGAACATCTAGGTCATTTTCATCCTCCCTTGGCTTATTCTTGTCGAATTAGAGTTTTTAAGGAATCTTGTGCATCCAATAAGTTCATTTTTGTCGTTGGCATAACATTTAGGTCATTTTCGTCCTCCTTAGGCTTATTCTTCTCCAATTAGGGTTTTAAGCAATCTTGTGCATCCAATAAGTTCATTTGTGTCGTTGGATTAACATTTAGGTCATTTTCGTCCTCCCAAGACTTATTCTTAACCAATTTGGGTTTTTAACCAATCTTGTGCATCCAATAGGTGTGTTTGTGTCATTGGATGAATATTTAGTTCATTCTTGTCCTCCCAAGTCTTATTCCTTTCCAATAAAGGTTAATAAGTAATCTTGTTCATCCAATAGGTGTGTTTGTGTCAATGGATGAACATTTAGGTCATTTTCGTCTTCCCAATTCTTATTCTTGTCGAATTAGGGTTTTCAACGAATCTTGTGCATCTAATAGGTGTGTTTGTGTCAGTGGAAGTACATTTAGGTCATTTTCGTCTTCCCTAGGGTTATTCTTGTCCAATTAGGGTTTTTAAGAAATATTGTGCAACCATTAGGTGTGTTTGTGTCATTGGATGAACATTTAGGTCATTTTCGTCCTCCCTAGGCATATTCTTGACCAATTAGGGCTTTTAAGCAATCTTGTGAATCCAATAATCAATTGTGTCATTGAATTAATATTTAGGTTATTTTCGTCCTCCATAAGCTTATTCTTAACCAATTACGGCTTTTGATCAATCTTGTGCATCCAATAGGTGTGTTTGTGTCATTGGATGAATATTTAGGTTTCGTTCTCCCAAGTGTTATTCTTCTCTTGTTAAGGTTTTTAATCAATCTTGTTCATCCAATAAGTGTTTTTGTGTTAATGGATGAACATTTTGGTCATTTTTGTCCTCCCTAGACTGATTCTTGTCCAATTATGGTTTCTAACTAATCTTGTGCATCCAATAAGTTCATTTGTGTCATTAGATTAAGATTTAGGTCTATTTTGTCATCTCTAGGATTATTCTTATCCAATTATGGTTTTTCACCAATCTAGTGCTTCCAATAGGTGTGTTTGTGTCATTGGATGAACATTTAGGTCATCTTTGTCCAATTAGGGTTTTTAACCAATCTTGTGCATCCGGTAAATGTGTTTGTGTCGTTCTTTCAACATTTAGGTCATTTTAGTCCTCCCTTGACTTAATCTTCTCCAATTAGGGTTTCTAACTAATCTTGTGCATCCAATAAGTTCATTTGTGTCATTGGATAAAGATTTAGGTTATTTTCGTCGTCTCTAGGATCATTCTTATCCAATTAGGGTTTTAAACCAATCTTGTGCATCCAATAGGTGTGTTTGTGTTGTTGGTCGAACATTTAGTTCATTTTCATCCTATCTAGGCTTATTCTTGTCCAATTAGGGTTCTTTACCAATCTTGTGCATCCAATAAGTTCATTTGTGTCATTGGATTAACATTTAGTTCATTTTCGTCTTCCCTAGGCTTAGTGTTGTCCAATTAGAGTTTTTAGCCAATCTTGTGCATCTAATAGGTGTATTTGTGTCATTGGATGAACATTTATGTCATTTTCGTCCTCCCAAGTCTTATTCTGGTCGAATTAGGGTTTTTAACGAATCTTACGCATTTAATAGGCGTTTTTGTGTCATTGGAAGAACATTAAGGTCATTTTCGTCTTCCCTAGGCTTATTCTTCTCCAATTAGGGTTTTTAAGCAATCTTGTGCATCCAATAAGTTCATTTGTGTCGTTCGATTAACATTTAAGTCATTTTCGTCCTCCCTAGGTATATTCTTGTCCAATTAGGGATTTTTAGCAATCTTGTGCAACCAATAAGTGTGTTTGTGTCTTTGGATGAACATTTAGGTCATTTTCGTCCTCCTTAGGCTTATTCTTGTCAAATTATGGTTTTTAAGCAATCTTGTGCATCCAATAAATATATTTGTGTTGTTGGATTAACATTTCGGTCATTTTCGTCCTCCCTAGGTTTATTCATATCCAATTAGGGTTTTTAAGTCATTGGATGAAGATTTAGGTAATTTTTGTCCTCCTAAGTCTTACTGTTGTCCAATTAAGGTTATTAACCAATCTTGTGCATCCAATAGGTGTGATTGTTTCATTGGATGAATATTTAGGTTATTTACGTCCTCCCGGGTCTTATTCTTATCCACTTAGGGTTTTTAACCAATCTTGTGCATCCAATAGGTGTGTTTGTGTTATTGGATGAACATTTAGGTCATATTCGTCCTCCGTAGGCTTATTCTTGTCCAATTAGGGTTTTTAACCAATCTTGTGCATCCAATAAGTTCATTTTAGTCGTTGGATTAACATTTAGGACATTTTCGTCCTCCCTAGGCTTATTCTTAACCAATTAGGATTTTTAACCAATCTTGTGCTTCCAATAGCTGTGTTTGTGTCATTGTATGAACATCTAGGTCATTTTCATCCTCCCTTGGCTTATTCTTGTCGAATTAGAGTTTTTAAGGAATCTTGTGCATCCAATAAGTTCATTTTTGTCGTTGGCATAACATTTAGGTCATTTTCGTCCTCCCTAGGCTTATTCTTCTCCAATAGGGTTTTTAAGCAATCTTGTGCATCCAATAAGTTCATTTGTGTCGTTGGATTAACATTTAGGTCATTTTCATCCTCCTTACACTTATTCTTAACCAATTAGGGTTTTTAACCAATCTTGTGCGTCCAATAGGTGTGTTTGTGTCATTGGATGAATATTTAGTTTATTCTTGTCCTCCCAAGTCTTATTCTTTTCCAATTAAGGTTAATAAGTAATCTTGTTTATCCAATAGGTGTTTTTGTGTCAATGGATGAACATTTAGGTCATTTTCGTCTTCCCAAGTCTTATTCTTGTCGAATTAGGGTTTTTAACGAATCTTGTGCATCTGATAGGTGGGTTTGTGTCATTGGATGAATATTTAGTTCATTCTTGTCCTCCCAAGTCTTATTCTTTTCCAATTAAGTTTAATAAGTAATCTTGTTCATCCAATAGGTGTGTTTGTGTCAATGGATGAACATTTAGGTCATTTTCGTCTTCCCAAGTCTTATTCTTGTCGAATTAGGGTTTTTAACGAATCTTGTGCATCTAATAGGCGTGTTTGTGTCATTGGAAGTACATTTAGATAATTTCCGTCTTCCTTAGGGTTATTCTTGTCCAATTAGGGTTTTTAAGATATCTTGTGCAACCATTAGGTGTGTTTGTGTCATTGGATGATTATTTAGGTCATTTTCGTCCTCCCTAGGCATATTCTTGTCCAATTATGGCTTTTAAGCAATCTTGTGAATCCAATAATCATTTGTGTCATTGAATTAACATTTAGATTATTTTCGTCCTCCATAGGCTTATTCTTAACCAATTACGGCTTTTGATCATTCTTGTGCATCCAATAGGTGTGTTTGTGTCATTGGATGAATATTTAGGTTTCGTTCTCCCAAGTGTTATTCTTCTCTTGTTAAGGTTTTTAATCAATCTTGTTCATCCAATAAGTGTTTTTGTGTTAATGGATGAACATTTTGGTCATTTTTGTCCTCCCTAGACTAATTCTTGTCCAATTATGGTTTCTAACTAATCTTGTGCATCCAATAAGTTCATTTGTGTCATTGGATAAAGATTTAGGTTATTTTCGTCCTCCCTAGTCTTATTCTTCTCCAATTAGGGTTTTTAAGCAATCTTGTGCATCCAATAAGTTCATTTGTGTCGTTGGATTAACATTTAGGTCATTTTCGTCCTCCCTAGACTTATTCTTAACCAATTAGGGTTTTTAACCAATCTTGTGCATCCAATAGGTGTGTTTGTGTCATTGGACGAATATTTAGTTCATTCTTGTCCTCCCAAGTCTTATTCTTTTCCAATTAAGGTTAATAAGTAATCTTGTTCATCCAATAGGTGTGTTTGTGTCAATGGATGAACATTTAGGTCATTTTCGTCTTCCCAAGTCTTATTCTTGTCGAATTAGGGTTTTTAACGAATCTTGTGCATCTAATAGGTGTGTTTGTGTCATTGGAAGTACATTTAAGTCATTTTCGTCTTCCCTAGGGTTATTCTTGTCCAATTAGGGTTTTTAAGAAATCTTGTGCAACCATTAGGTGTGTTTGTGTCATTGGATGAACAATTAGGTCATTTTCGTCCTCCCTAGGCATATTCTTGTCCAATTAGGGCTTTTAAGCAATCTTGTGAATCCAATAATTATTTGTTTCATAGAATTAACATTTAGGTTATTTTCGTCCTGCATAGGCTTATTCTTAACCAATTACGGCTTTTGATCAATCTTGTGCATCCAATAGGTGTGTTTGTGTCATTGGATGAATATTTAAGTTTCGTTCTCCCAAGTGCTATTCTTCTCTTGTTAAGGTTTTTAATCAATCTTGTTCATCCAATAAGTGTTTTTGTGTTAATGGACGAACATTTTGGTCATTTTCGTCCTCCCTAGACTGATTCTTGTCCAATTATGGTTTCTAACTAATCTTGTGCATCCAATAAGTTCATTTGTGTCATTAGATTAAGATTTAGGTCTATTTTGTCATCTCTAGGATTATTCTTATCCAATTATGGTTTTTCACCAATCTAGTGCTTCCAATAGGTGTGTTTGTGTCATTGGATGAACATTTAGGTCATCTTTGTCCAATTAGGGTTTTTAACCAATCTTGTGCATCCGGTAAATGTGTTTGTGTCGTTCTTTCAACATTTAGGTCATTTTTGTCCTCCCTTGACTTAATCTTCTCCAATTAGGGTTTCTAACTAATCTTGTGCATCCAATAAGTTCATTTGTGTCATTGGATAAAGATTTAGGTTATTTTCGTCGTCTCTAGGATCATTCTTATCCAATTAGGGTTTTAAACCAATCTTGTGCATCCAATAGGTGTGTTTGTGTCAATGGTCGAACATTTAGTTCATTTTCATCCTATCTAGGCTTATTCTTGTCCAATTAGGGTTCTTTACCAATCTTGTGCATCCAATAAGTTCATTTGTGTCATTGGATTAACATTTAGTTCATTTTCGTCTTCCCTAGGCTTAGTGTTGTCCAATTAGAGTTTTTAGCCAATCTTGTGCATCAAATAGGTGTATTTGTGTCATTGGATGAACATTTATGTCATTTTCGTCCTCCCAAGTCTTATTCTGGTCGAATTAGGGTTTTTAACGAATCTTACGCATTTAATAGGTGTTTTTGTGTCATTGGAAGAACATTAAGGTCATTTTCGTCTTCCCTAGGCTTATTCTTGTCCAATTAGGGTTTTTAAGCAATCTTGTGCATCCAATAATTTCATTTGTGTCGTTCGATTAACATTTAAATCATTTTCGTCCTCCCTAGGTATATTCTTGTCCAATTAGGGATTTTTAGCAATCTTGTGCAACCAATAAGTGTGTTTGTGTCTTTGGATGAACATTTAGGTCATTTTCGTCCTCCCTAGGCTTATTCTTGTCAAATTATGGTTTTTAAGCAATCTTGTGCATCCAATAAATATATTTGTGTTGTTGGATTAACATTTCGGTCATTTTCGTCCTCCCTAGGTTTATTCATATCCAATTAGGGTTTTTAAGTCATTGGATGAAGATTTAGGTAATTTTTGTCCTCCTAAGTCTTACTGTTGTCCAATTAAGGTTATTAACCAATCTTGTGCATCTAATAGGCGTGTTTGTGTCATTGGAAGTACATTTAGATAATTTCCGTCTTCCCTTGGGTTATTCTTGTCCAATTAGGGTTTTTAAGATATCTTGTGCAACCATTAGGTGCATTTGTGTCATTGGATGAACATTTAGGTCATTTTCGTCCTCCCTAGGCATATTCTTGTCCAATTAGGGCTTTTAAGCAATCTTGTGAATCCAATAATCATTTGTGTCATTGAATTAACATTTAGATTATTTTCGTCCTCCATAGGCTTATTCTTAACCAATTACGGCTTTTGATCATTCTTGTGCATCCAATAGGTGTGTTTGTGTCATTGGATGACTATTTAGGTTTCGTTCTCCCAAGTGTTATTCTTCTCTTGTTAAGGTTTTTAATCAATCTTGTTCATCCAATAAGTGTTTTTGTGTTAATGGATGAATATTTTGGTCATTTTCGTCCTCCCTAGACTGATTCTTGTCCAATTATGGTTTCTAACTAATCTTGTGCATCCAATAAGTTCAGCTGTGTCATTAGATTAACATTTAGGTCTATTTTGTCATCTCTAGGATTATTCTTATCCAATTATGGTTTTTCACCAATCTTGTGCTTCCAATAGGTGTGTTTGTGTCATTGGATGAACATTTAGGTCATCTTTGTCCAATCAGGGTTTTTAACCAATCTTGTGCATCCGGTAAATGTGTTTGTGTCGTTCTTTCAACATTTAGGTCATTTTTGTCCTCCCTTGACTTAATCTTGTCCAATTAGGGTTTCTAACTAATCTTGTGCATCCAATAAGTTCATTTGTGTCATTGGATAAAGATTTAGGTTATTTTCGTCGTCTCTAGGATCATTCTTATCCAATTAGGGTTTTAAACCAATCTTGTGCATCCAATAGGTGTGTTTGTGTCATTGGTCGAACATTTAGTTCATTTTCATCCTATCTAGGCTTATTCTTGTCCAATTAGGGTTCTTTACCATTCTTGTGCATCCAATAAGTTCATTTTTGTCGTTGGCATAACATTGAGGTCATTTTCGTCCTCCCTAGGCTTATTCTTCTCCAATTAGGGTTTTTAAGCAATCTTGTGCATCCAATAAGTTCATTTGTGTCGTTGGATTAACATTTAGGTCATTTTCGTCCTCCCTAGACTTATTCTTAACCAATTAGGGTTTTTAACCAATCTTGTGCATCCAATAGGTGTGTTTGTGTCATTGGATGAATATTTAGTTCATTCTTGTCCTCCCAAGTCTTATTCTTTTCCAATTAAGGTTAATAAGTAATCTTGTTCATCCAATAGGTGTGTTTGTGTCAATAGATGAACATTTAGGTCATTTTCATCTTCCCAAGTCTTATTCTTGTCGAATTAGGGTTTTTAACGAATCTTGTGCATCTAATAGGTGTGTTTGTGTTATTGGAAGTACATTTAGGTCATTTTCGTCTTCCCAAGGGTTATTCTTGTCCAATTAGGGTTTTTAAGATATCTTGTGCAACCATTAGGTGTGTTTGTGTCATTGCATGAACATTTAGGTCATTTTCGTCCTCCCTAGGCATATTCTTGTCCAATTAGGGATTTTAAGCAATCTTGTGAATCCAATAATCATTTGTGTCATTGAATTAACATTTAGGTTATTTTTGTCCTCCATAGGCTTATTCTTAACCAATTACGGCTTTTGATCAATCTTGTGCATCCAATAGGTGTGTTTGTGTCATTGGATGAATATTTTGGTTTCGTTCTCCCTAGTGTTATTCTTCTCTTGTTAAGGTTTTTAATCAATCTTGTTCATCCAATAAGTGTTTTTGTGTTAATGGATGAACATTTTGGTCATTTTCGTCCTCCCTAGACTGATTCTTGTCCAATTATGGTTTCTAACTAATCTTGTGCATCCAATTAGTTCAGTTGTGTCATTAGATTAAGATTTAGGTCTATTTTGTCATCTCTAGGATTATTCTTATCCAATTTTGGTTTTTCACCAATCTTTTGCTTCCAATAGGTGTGTTTGTGTCATTAGATGAACATTTAGGTCATCTTTGTCCAATTAGGGTTTTTAACCAATCTTGTGCATCCGGTAAATGTGTTTGTGTCGTTCTTTCAACATTTAGGTCATTTTTGTCCTCCCTTGACTTAATCTTGTCCAATTAGGGTTTCTAACTAATCTTGTGCATCCAATAAGTTCATTTGTGTCATTGGATAAAGATTTAGGTTATTTTCGTCGTCTCTAGGATCATTCTTATCCAATTAGGGTTTTAAACCAATCTTGTGCATCCAATAGGTGAGTTTGTGTCATTGGTCGAACATTTAGTTCATTTTCATCCTATCTATGCTTATTCTTGTCCAATTAGGGTTCTTTACCATTCTTGTGCATTTAATAAGTTCATTTGTGTCATTGGATTAACATTTAGGTCATTTTCGTCTTCCCTAGGCTTAGTTTTGTCCAATTAGGGTTTTTAGCCAATCTTGTGCATCTAATAGGTGTATTTGTGTCATTGGATGAACATTTATGTCATTTTCGTCCTACCAAGTCTTATTCTGGTCGAATTAGGGTTTTTAACGAATCTTACGCATTTAATAAGTGTGTTTGTGTCATTGGAAGAACATTAAGGTCATTTTCGTCTTCCCTAGGCTTATTTTTGTCCAATTAGGGTTTTTAAGCAATCTTGTGCATCCAATAAGTTCATTTGTGTCGTTCGATTAACATTTAAGTCATTTTCGTCCTCCCTAGGTATATTCTTGTCCAATTAGGGTTTTTTAGCAATCTTGTGCAACCAATAAGTGTGTTTGTGTCTTTGGATGAACATTTAGGTCATTTTCGTCCTCCTTAGGCTTATTCTTGTCAACTTAAGGTTTTTTAGCAATCTTGTGCACTTAATAAATTCATTTGTGGTATTGGATTAACATTTCGGTCATTTTCGTCCTCGCTAGGTTTATTCATATCCAATTAGGGTTTTTAAGTCATTGGATGTAGATATAGGTAATTTTTGTCCTCCTAAGTCTTACTGTTGTCCAATTAAGGTTATTAACCAATCTTGAGCATCCAATAGGTGTGATTGTTTCATTGGATAAACATTTACGTCATTTACGTCCTCCCGTGTCTTATTCTTATCCACTTAGGGTTTTTAACCAATCTTGTGCATCCAATAGGTGTGTTTGTGTTATTGGATGAACATTTAGGTCATATTCGTCCTCCGTAGGCTTATTCTTGTCCAATTAGGGTTTTTAACCAATCTTGTGCATCCAATAAGTTCATTTTAGTCGTTGGATTAACATTTAGGACATTTTCGTCCTCCCTAGGCTTATTCTTAACCAATTAGGATTTTTAACCAATCTTGTGCTTCCAATAGCTGTGTTTGTGTCATTGTAAGAACATCTAGGTCATTTTCATCCTCCCTTGGCTTATTCTTTTCGAATTAGAGTTTTTAAGGAATCTTGTGAATCCAATAAGTTCATTTTTGTCGTTGGCATAACATTTAGGTCATTTTCGTCCTCCCTAGGCTTATTCTTCTCCAATTAGGGTTTTTAAGCAATCTTGTGCATCCAATAAGTTCGTTTGTGTCGTTGGATTAACATTTAGGTCATTTTCGTCCTCCCTAGACTTATTCTTAACCAATTAGGGTTTTTAACCAATCTTGTGCATCCAATAGGTGTGTTTGTGTCATTGGATGAATATTTAGTTCATTCTTGTCCTCCCAAGTCTTATTCTTTTCCAATTAAGGTTAATAAGTAATCTTGTTCATCCAATTGTTGTGTTTGTGTCAATGGATGAACATTTAGGTCATTTTCGTCTTCCCAAGTCTTATTCTCGTCGAATTAGGGTTTTTAACGAATCTTGTGCATCTAATAGGTGTGTTTGTGTCATTGGAAGTACATTTAGTTCATTTTCGTCTTCCCTAGGGTTATTCATGTCCAGTTAGGATTTTTAAGAAATCTTGTGCAACCATTAGGTGTGTTTGTGTCATTGGATGAACATTTAGGTCATTTTCGTCCTCCCTATGCATATTCTTGTCCAATTAGGGCTTTTAAGCAATCTTGTGAATCCAATAATCATTTGTGTCATTGAATTAACATTTAGGTTATTTTCGTCCTCCATAGGCTTATTCTTAACCAATTACGGCTTTTGATCAATCTTATGCATCCAATAGGTGTGTTTGTGTCATTGGATGAATATTTAGGTTTCGTTCTCCCAAGTATTATTCTTCTCTTGTTAAGGTTTTTTAATCAATCTTGTTCATCCAATTAGTGTTTTTGTGTTAATGATTGAACATTTTGGTCATTTTCGTCCTCCCTAGACTGATTCTTGTCCAATTATGGTTTCTAACTAATCTTGTGCATCCAATAAGTTCATTTGTGTCATTAGATAAAGATTTAGGTTATTTTCGTCGTCTCTAGGATCATTCTTATCCAATTAGGGTTTTAAACCAATCTTGTGCATCCAATAGGTGTGTTTGTGTCATTGGTCGAACATTTAGTTCATTTTCATCCTATCTAGGCTTATTCTTGTCCAATTAGGGTTCTTTACTATTCTTGTGCATCCAATAAGTTCATTTGTGTCATTGGATTAACATTTAGGTCATTTTCGTCTTCCCTAGGCTTAGTTTTGTCCAATTAGGGTTTTTAGCCAATCTTGAGCATCTAATACGTGTATTTGTGTCATTGGATGAACATTTATGTCATTTTCGTCCTCCCAAGTCTTATTCTGGTCGAATTAGGGTTTTTAACGAATCTTACGCATTTATTAAGTGTGTTTGTGTCATTGGAAGAACATTAAGGTCATTTTCGTCTTCCCTAGGCTTATTTTTGTCCAGTTAGGGTTTTTAAGCAATCTTGTGCATCCAATAAGTTCATTTGTGTCGTTCGATTAACATTTAAGTCATTTTCGTCCTCCCTAGGTATATTCTTGTCCAATTAGGGTTTTTTAGCAATCTTGTGCAACCAATAAGTGTGTTTGTGTCTTTGGATGAACATTTAGGTCATTTTCGTCCTCCCTAGGCTTATTCTTGTCAACTTAAGGTTTTTAAGCAATCTTGTGCACTTAATAAATTCATTTGTGTTGTTGGATTAACATTTCGGTCATTTTCGACCTCCCTAGGTTTATTCATATCCAATTAGGGTTTTTAAGTCATTGGATGTAGATTTAGGTAATTTTTGTCCTCCTAAGTCTTACTGTTGTCCAATTAAGGTTATTAACCAATCCTGTGCATCCAATAGGTGTGATTGCTTCATTGGATGAACGTTTAGGTCATTTACGTCCTCCCGTGTCTTATTCTTATCCACTGAGGGTTTTCAACCAATCTTGTGCATCCAATAGGTGTGTTTGTGTTATTGGATGAACATTTAGGTCATATTCGTCCTCCGTAGGCTTATTCTTGTCCAATTTGGGTTTTTAACCAATCTTGTGCATCCTATAAGTTCATTTTAGTCGTTGGATTAACATTTAGGACATTTTCGTCCTCCCTAGGCTTATTCTTAACCAATTAGGATTTTAAACCAATCTTGTGCTTCCAATAGCTGTGTTTGTGTCATTGTATAAACATCTAGGTCATTTTCATCCTCCCTTGGCTTATTCTTTTCGAATTAGAGTTTTTAAGGAATCTTGTGCATCCAATAAGTTCATTTTTGTCGTTGGCATAACATTTAGGTCGTTTTCGTCCTCCCTAGCCTTATTTTTCTCCAATTAGGGTTTTTAAGCATTCTTGTGCATCCAATAAGTTCATTTGTGTCGTTGGATTAACATTTAGGTCATTTTCGTCCTCCCTAGACTTATTCTTAACCAATTAGGGTTTTTAACCAATCTTGTGCATGCAATAGGTGTGTTTGTGTCATTGGATGAATATTTAGTTCATTCTTGTCCTCCCAAGTCTTATTCTTTTCCAATTAAGGTTAATAAGTAATCTTGTTCATCCAATAGGTGTGTTTGTGTCAATGGATGAACATTTAGGTCATTTTGGTCTTCCCAAGTCTTATTCTTGTCGAATTAGGATTTTTAACGAATCTTGTGCATCTAATAGGTGTGTTTGTGTTATTGGAAGTACATTTAGGTCATTTTCGTCTTCCCTAGGGTTATTCTTGTCCAATTAGGGTTTTTAAGATATCTTGTGCAACCATTAGGTGTGTTTGTGTCATTGCATGAACATTTAGGTCATTTTCGTCCTCCCTAGGCATATTCTTGTCCAATTAGGGATTTTAAGCAATCTTGTGAATCCAATAATCATTTGTGTCATTGAATTAACATTTAGGTTATTTTTGTCCTCCATAGGCTTATTCTTAACCAATTACGGCTTTTGATCAATCTTGTGCATCCAATAGGTGTGTTTGTGTCATTGGATGAATATTTAGGTTTCGTTCTCCCTAGTGTTATTCTTCTCTTGTTAAGGTTTTTAATCAATCTTGTTCATCCAATAAGTGTTTTTGTGTTAATTGATGAACATTTTGGTCATTTTCGTCCTCCCTAGACTGATTCTTGTCCAATTATGGTTTCTAACTAATCTTGTGCATCCAATTAGTTCAGGTGTGTCATTAGATTAAGATTTAGGTCTATTTTGTCATCTCTAGGATTATTCTTATCCAATTTTGGTTTTTCACCAATCTTTTGCTTCCAATAGGTGTGTTTGTGTCATTAGATGAACATTTAGGTCATCTTTGTCCAATTAGGGTTTTTAACCAATCTTGTGCATCCGGTAAATGTGTTTGTGTCGTTCCTTCAACATTTAGGTCATTTTTGTCCTCCCTTGACTTAATCTTGTCCAATTAGGGTTTCTAACTAATCTTGTGCATCCAATAAGTTCATTTGTGTCATTGGATAAAGATTTAGGTTATTTTCGTCGTCTCTAGGATCATTCTTATCCAATTAGGGTTTTAAACCAATCTTGTGCATCCAATAGGTGAGTTTGTGTCATTGGTCGAACATTTAGTTCATTTTCATCCTATCTATGCTTATTCTTGTCCAATTAGGGTTCTTTACCATTCTTGTGCATTTAATAAGTTCATTTGTGTCATTGGATTAACATTTAGGTCATTTTCGTCTTCCCTAGGCTTAGTTTTGTCCAATTAGGGTTTTTAGCCAATCTTGTGCATCTAATAGGTGTATTTGTGTCATTGGATGAACATTTATGTCATTTTCGTCCTACCAAGTCTTATTCTGGTCGAATTAGGGTTTTTAACGAATCTTACGCATTTAATAAGTGTGTTTGTGTCATTGGAAGAACATTAAGGTCATTTTCGTCTTCCCTAGGCTTATTTTTGTCCAATTAGGGTTTTTAAGCAATCTTGTGCATCCAATAAGTTCATTTGTGTCGTTCGATTAACATTTAAGTCATTTTCGTCCTCCCTAGGTATATTCTTGTCCAATTAGGGTTTTTTAGCAATCTTGTGCAACCAATAAGTGTGTTTGTGTCTTTGGATGAACATTTAGGTCATTTTCGTCCTCCTTAGGCTTATTCTTGTCAACTTAAGGTTTTTTAGCAATCTTGTGCACTTAATAAATTCATTTGTGGTATTGCATTAACATTTCGGTCATTTTCGTCCTCGCTAGGTTTATTCATATCCAATTAGGGTTTTTAAGTCATTGGATGTAGATATAGGTAATTTTTGTCCTCCTAAGTCTTACTGTTGTCCTATTAAGGTTATTAACCAATCCTGTGCATCCAATAGGTGTGATTGCTTCATTGGATGAACGTTTAGGTCATTTACGTCCTCCCGTGTCTTATTCTTATCCACTGAGGGTTTTCAACCAATCTTGTGCATCCAATAGGTGTGTTTGTGTTATTGGATGAACATTTAGGTCATATTCGTCCTCCGTAGGCTTATTCTTGTCCAATTTGGGTTTTTAACCAATCTTGTGCATCCTATAAGTTCATTTTAGTCGTTGGATTAACATTTAGGACATTTTCGTCCTCCCTAGGCTTATTCTTAACCAATTAGGATTTTAAACCAATCTTGTGCTTCCAATAGCTGTGTTTGTGTCATTGTATAAACATCTAGGTCATTTTCATCCTCCCTTGGCTTATTCTTTTCGAATTAGAGTTTTTAAGGAATCTTGTGCATCCAATAAGTTCATTTTTGTCGTTGGCATAACATTTAGGTCGTTTTCGTCCTCCCTAGCCTTATTTTTCTCCAATTAGGGTTTTTAAGCATTCTTGTGCATCCAATAAGTTCATTTGTGTCGTTGGATTAACATTTAGGTCATTTTCGTCCTCCCTAGACTTATTCTTAACCAATTAGGGTTTTTAACCAATCTTGTGCATCCAATAGGTGTGTTTGTGTCATTGGATGAATATTTAGTTCATTCTTGTCCTCCCAAGTCTTATTCTTTTCCAATTAAGGTTAATAAGTAATCTTGTTCATCCAATTGTTGTGTTTGTGTCAATGGATGAACATTTAGGTCATTTTCGTCTTCCCAAGTCTTATTCTCGTCGAATTAGGGTTTTTAACGAATCTTGTGCATCTAATAGGTGTGTTTGTGTCATTGGAAGTACATTTAGTTCATTTTCGTCTTCCCTAGGGTTATTCATGTCCAGTTAGGGTTTTTAAGAAATCTTGTGCAACCATTAGGTGTGTTTGTGTCATTGGATGAACATTTAGGTCATTTTCGTCCTCCCTATGCATATTCTTGTCCAATTAGGGCTTTTAAGCAATCTTGTGAATCCAATAATCATTTGTGTCATTGAATTAACATTTAGGTTATTTTCGTCCTCCATAGGCTTATTCTTAACCAATTACGGCTTTTGATCAATCTTATGCATCCAATAGGTGTGTTTGTGTCATTGGATGAATATTTAGGTTTCGTTCTCCCAAGTATTATTCTTCTCTTGTTAAGGTTTTTTAATCAATCTTGTTCATCCAATTAGTGTTTTTGTGTTAATGATTGAACATTTTGGTCATTTTCGTCCTCCCTAGACTGATTCTTGTCCAATTATGGTTTCTAACTAATCTTGTGCATCCAATAAGTTCATTTGTGTCATTAGATAAAGATTTAGGTTATTTTCGTCGTCTCTAGGATCATTCTTATCCAATTAGGGTTTTAAACCAATCTTGTGCATCCAATAGGTGTGTTTGTGTCATTGGTCAAACATTTAGTTCATTTTCATCCTATCTAGGCTTATTCTTGTCCAATTAGGGTTCTTTACTATTCTTGTGCATCCAATAAGTTCATTTGTGTCATTGGATTAACATTTAGGTCATTTTCGTCTTCCCTAGGCTTAGTTTTGTCCAATTAGGGTTTTTAGCCAATCTTGAGCATCTAATACGTGTATTTGTGTCATTGGATGAACATTTATGTCATTTTCGTCCTCCCAAGTCTTATTCTGGTCGAATTAGGGTTTTTAACGAATCTTACGCATTTATTAAGTGTGTTTGTGTCATTGGAAGAACATTAAGGTCATTTTCGTCTTCCCTAGGCTTATTTTTGTCCAGTTAGGGTTTTTAAGCAATCTTGTGCATCCAATAAGTTCATTTGTGTCGTTCGATTAACATTTAAGTCATTTTCGTCCTCCCTAGGTATATTCTTGTCCAATTAGGGTTTTTTTAGCAATCTTGTGCAACCAATAAGTGTGTTTGTGTCTTTGGATGAACATTTAGGTCATTTTCGTCCTCCCTAGGCTTATTCTTGTCAACTTAAGGTTTTTAAGCAATCTTGTGCACTTAATAAATTCATTTGTGTTGTTGGATTAACATTTCGGTCATTTTCGACCTCCCTAGGTTTATTCATATCCAATTAGGGTTTTTAAGTCATTGGATGTAGATTTAGGTAATTTTTGTCCTCCTAAGTCTTACTGTTGTCCAATTAAGGTTATTAACCAATCCTGTGCATCCAATAGGTGTGATTGCTTCATTGGATGAACGTTTAGGTCATTTACGTCCTCCCGTGTCTTATTCTTATCCACTGAGGGTTTTCAACCAATCTTGTGCATCCAATAGGTGTGTTTGTGTTATTGGATGAACATTTAGGTCATATTCGTCCTCCGTAGGCTTATTCTTGTCCAATTTGGGTTTTTAACCAATCTTGTGCATCCTATAAGTTCATTTTAGTCGTTGGATTAACATTTAGGACATTTTCGTCCTCCCTAGGCTTATTCTTAACCAATTAGGATTTTAAACCAATCTTGTGCTTCCAATAGCTGTGTTTGTGTCATTGTATAAACATCTAGGTCATTTTCATCCTCCCTTGGCTTATTCTTTTCGAATTAGAGTTTTTAAGGAATCTTGTGCATCCAATAAGTTCATTTTTGTCGTTGGCATAACATTTAGGTCGTTTTCGTCCTCCCTAGCCTTATTTTTCTCCAATTAGGGTTTTTAAGCATTCTTGTGCATCCAATAAGTTCATTTGTGTCGTTGGATTAACATTTAGGTCATTTTCGTCCTCCCTAGACTTATTCTTAACCAATTAGGGTTTTTAACCAATCTTGTGCATGCAATAGGTGTGTTTGTGTCATTGGATGAATATTTAGTTCATTCTTGTCCTCCCAAGTCTTATTCTTTTCCAATTAAGGTTAATAAGTAATCTTGTTCATCCAATAGGTGTGTTTGTGTCAATGGATGAACATTTAGGTCATTTTGGTCTTCCCAAGTCTTATTCTTGTCGAATTAGGATTTTTAACGAATCTTGTGCATCTAATAGGTGTGTTTGTGTTATTGGAAGTACATTTAGGTCATTTTCGTCTTCCCTAGGGTTATTCTTGTCCAATTAGGGTTTTTAAGATATCTTGTGCAACCATTAGGTGTGTTTGTGTCATTGCATGAACATTTAGGTCATTTTCGTCCTCCCTAGGCATATTCTTGTCCAATTAGGGATTTTAAGCAATCTTGTGAATCCAATAATCATTTGTGTCATTGAATTAACATTTAGGTTATTTTTGTCCTCCATAGGCTTATTCTTAACCAATTACGGCTTTTGATCAATCTTGTGCATCCAATAGGTGTGTTTGTGTCATTGGATGAATATTTAGGTTTCGTTCTCCCTAGTGTTATTCTTCTCTTGTTAAGGTTTTTAATCAATCTTGTTCATCCAATAAGTGTTTTTGTGTTAATTGATGAACATTTTGGTCATTTTCGTCCTCCCTAGACTGATTCTTGTCCAATTATGGTTTCTAACTAATCTTGTGCATCCAATTAGTTCAGGTGTGTCATTAGATTAAGATTTAGGTCTATTTTGTCATCTCTAGGATTATTCTTATCCAATTTTGGTTTTTCACCAATCTTTTGCTTCCAATAGGTGTGTTTGTGTCATTAGATGAACATTTAGGTCATCTTTGTCCAATTAGGGTTTTTAACCAATCTTGTGCATCCGGTAAATGTGTTTGTGTCGTTCCTTCAACATTTAGGTCATTTTTGTCCTCCCTTGACTTAATCTTGTCCAATTAGGGTTTCTAACTAATCTTGTGCATCCAATAAGTTCATTTGTGTCATTGGATAAAGATTTAGGTTATTTTCGTCGTCTCTAGGATCATTCTTATCCAATTAGGGTTTTAAACCAATCTTGTGCATCCAATAGGTGAGTTTGTGTCATTGGTCGAACATTTAGTTCATTTTCATCCTATCTATGCTTATTCTTGTCCAATTAGGGTTCTTTACCATTCTTGTGCATTTAATAAGTTCATTTGTGTCATTGGATTAACATTTAGGTCATTTTCGTCTTCCCTAGGCTTAGTTTTGTCCAATTAGGGTTTTTAGCCAATCTTGTGCATCTAATAGGTGTATTTGTGTCATTGGATGAACATTTATGTCATTTTCGTCCTACCAAGTCTTATTCTGGTCGAATTAGGGTTTTTAACGAATCTTACGCATTTAATAAGTGTGTTTGTGTCATTGGAAGAACATTAAGGTCATTTTCGTCTTCCCTAGGCTTATTTTTGTCCAATTAGGGTTTTTAAGCAATCTTGTGCATCCAATAAGTTCATTTGTGTCGTTCGATTAACATTTAAGTCATTTTCGTCCTCCCTAGGTATATTCTTGTCCAATTAGGGTTTTTTAGCAATCTTGTGCAACCAATAAGTGTGTTTGTGTCTTTGGATGAACATTTAGGTCATTTTCGTCCTCCTTAGGCTTATTCTTGTCAACTTAAGGTTTTTTAGCAATCTTGTGCACTTAATAAATTCATTTGTGGTATTGCATTAACATTTCGGTCATTTTCGTCCTCGCTAGGTTTATTCATATCCAATTAGGGTTTTTAAGTCATTGGATGTAGATATAGGTAATTTTTGTCCTCCTAAGTCTTACTGTTGTCCAATTAAGGTTATTAACCAATCCTGTGCATCCAATAGGTGTGATTGCTTCATTGGATGAACGTTTAGGTCATTTACGTCCTCCCGTGTCTTAT
Organism: Cicer bijugum; assembly: GCA_037974875.1. NCBI lineage: Eukaryota > Viridiplantae > Streptophyta > Magnoliopsida > Fabales > Fabaceae > Cicer > Cicer bijugum. The sequence continues at coordinate 2,025,462 of JBBPBT010000478.1, forward strand.
TCTTATCCACTGAGGGTTTTCAACCAATCTTGTGCATCCAATAGGTGTGTTTGTGTTATTGGATGAACATTTAGGTCATATTCGTCCTCCGTAGGCTTATTCTTGTCCAATTTGGGTTTTTAACCAATCTTGTGCATCCTATAAGTTCATTTTAGTCGTTGGATTAACATTTAGGACATTTTCGTCCTCCCTAGGCTTATTCTTAACCAATTAGGATTTTAAACCAATCTTGTGCTTCCAATAGCTGTGTTTGTGTCATTGTATAAACATCTAGGTCATTTTCATCCTCCCTTGGCTTATTCTTTTCGAATTAGAGTTTTTAAGGAATCTTGTGCATCCAATAAGTTCATTTTTGTCGTTGGCATAACATTTAGGTCGTTTTCGTCCTCCCTAGCCTTATTTTTCTCCAATTAGGGTTTTTAAGCATTCTTGTGCATCCAATAAGTTCATTTGTGTCGTTGGATTAACATTTAGGTCATTTTCGTCCTCCCTAGACTTATTCTTAACCAATTAGGGTTTTTAACCAATCTTGTGCATCCAATAGGTGTGTTTGTGTCATTGGATGAATATTTAGTTCATTCTTGTCCTCCCAAGTCTTATTCTTTTCCAATTAAGGTTAATAAGTAATCTTGTTCATCCAATTGTTGTGTTTGTGTCAATGGATGAACATTTAGGTCATTTTCGTCTTCCCAAGTCTTATTCTCGTCGAATTAGGGTTTTTAACGAATCTTGTGCATCTAATAGGTGTGTTTGTGTCATTGGAAGTACATTTAGTTCATTTTCGTCTTCCCTAGGGTTATTCATGTCCAGTTAGGGTTTTTAAGAAATCTTGTGCAACCATTAGGTGTGTTTGTGTCATTGGATGAACATTTAGGTCATTTTCGTCCTCCCTATGCATATTCTTGTCCAATTAGGGCTTTTAAGCAATCTTGTGAATCCAATAATCATTTGTGTCATTGAATTAACATTTAGGTTATTTTCGTCCTCCATAGGCTTATTCTTAACCAATTACGGCTTTTGATCAATCTTATGCATCCAATAGGTGTGTTTGTGTCATTGGATGAATATTTAGGTTTCGTTCTCCCAAGTATTATTCTTCTCTTGTTAAGGTTTTTTAATCAATCTTGTTCATCCAATTAGTGTTTTTGTGTTAATGATTGAACATTTTGGTCATTTTCGTCCTCCCTAGACTGATTCTTGTCCAATTATGGTTTCTAACTAATCTTGTGCATCCAATAAGTTCATTTGTGTCATTAGATAAAGATTTAGGTTATTTTCGTCGTCTCTAGGATCATTCTTATCCAATTAGGGTTTTAAACCAATCTTGTGCATCCAATAGGTGTGTTTGTGTCATTGGTCGAACATTTAGTTCATTTTCATCCTATCTAGGCTTATTCTTGTCCAATTAGGGTTCTTTACTATTCTTGTGCATCCAATAAGTTCATTTGTGTCATTGGATTAACATTTAGGTCATTTTCGTCTTCCCTAGGCTTAGTTTTGTCCAATTAGGGTTTTTAGCCAATCTTGAGCATCTAATACGTGTATTTGTGTCATTGGATGAACATTTATGTCATTTTCGTCCTCCCAAGTCTTATTCTGGTCGAATTAGGGTTTTTAACGAATCTTACGCATTTAATAAGTGTGTTTGTGTCATTGGAAGAACATTAAGGTCATTTTCGTCTTCCCTAGGCTTATTTTTGTCCAGTTAGGGTTTTTAAGCAATCTTGTGCATCCAATAAGTTCATTTGTGTCGTTCGATTAACATTTAAGTCATTTTCGTCCTCCCTAGGTATATTCTTGTCCAATTAGGGTTTTTTTAGCAATCTTGTGCAACCAATAAGTGTGTTTGTGTCTTTGGATGAACATTTAGGTCATTTTCGTCCTCCCTAGGCTTATTCTTGTCAACTTAAGGTTTTTAAGCAATCTTGTGCACTTAATAAATTCATTTGTGTTGTTGGATTAACATTTCGGTCATTTTCGACCTCCCTAGGTTTATTCATATCCAATTAGGGTTTTTAAGTCATTGGATGTAGATTTAGGTAATTTTTGTCCTCCTAAGTCTTACTGTTGTCCAATTAAGGTTATTAACCAATCCTGTGCATCCAATAGGTGTGATTGCTTCATTGGATGAACGTTTAGGTCATTTACGTCCTCCCGTGTCTTATTCTTATCCACTGAGGGTTTTCAACCAATCTTGTGCATCCAATAGGTGTGTTTGTGTTATTGGATGAACATTTAGGTCATATTCGTCCTCCGTAGGCTTATTCTTGTCCAATTTGGGTTTTTAACCAATCTTGTGCATCCTATAAGTTCATTTTAGTCGTTGGATTAACATTTAGGACATTTTCGTCCTCCCTAGGCTTATTCTTAACCAATTAGGATTTTAAACCAATCTTGTGCTTCCAATAGCTGTGTTTGTGTCATTGTATAAACATCTAGGTCATTTTCATCCTCCCTTGGCTTATTCTTTTCGAATTAGAGTTTTTAAGGAATCTTGTGCATCCAATAAGTTCATTTTTGTCGTTGGCATAACATTTAGGTCGTTTTCGTCCTCCCTAGCCTTATTTTTCTCCAATTAGGGTTTTTAAGCATTCTTGTGCATCCAATAAGTTCATTTGTGTCGTTGGATTAACATTTAGGTCATTTTCGTCCTCCCTAGACTTATTCTTAACCAATTAGGGTTTTTAACCAATCTTGTGCATGCAATAGGTGTGTTTGTGTCATTGGATGAATATTTAGTTCATTCTTGTCCTCCCAAGTCTTATTCTTTTCCAATTAAGGTTAATAAGTAATCTTGTTCATCCAATAGGTGTGTTTGTGTCAATGGATGAACATTTAGGTCATTTTGGTCTTCCCAAGTCTTATTCTTGTCGAATTAGGATTTTTAACGAATCTTGTGCATCTAATAGGTGTGTTTGTGTTATTGGAAGTACATTTAGGTCATTTTCGTCTTCCCTAGGGTTATTCTTGTCCAATTAGGGTTTTTAAGATATCTTGTGCAACCATTAGGTGTGTTTGTGTCATTGCATGAACATTTAGGTCATTTTCGTCCTCCCTAGGCATATTCTTGTCCAATTAGGGATTTTAAGCAATCTTGTGAATCCAATAATCATTTGTGTCATTGAATTAACATTTAGGTTATTTTTGTCCTCCATAGGCTTATTCTTAACCAATTACGGCTTTTGATCAATCTTGTGCATCCAATAGGTGTGTTTGTGTCATTGGATGAATATTTAGGTTTCGTTCTCCCTAGTGTTATTCTTCTCTTGTTAAGGTTTTTAATCAATCTTGTTCATCCAATAAGTGTTTTTGTGTTAATTGATGAACATTTTGGTCATTTTCGTCCTCCCTAGACTGATTCTTGTCCAATTATGGTTTCTAACTAATCTTGTGCATCCAATTAGTTCAGGTGTGTCATTAGATTAAGATTTAGGTCTATTTTGTCATCTCTAGGATTATTCTTATCCAATTTTGGTTTTTCACCAATCTTTTGCTTCCAATAGGTGTGTTTGTGTCATTAGATGAACATTTAGGTCATCTTTGTCCAATTAGGGTTTTTAACCAATCTTGTGCATCCGGTAAATGTGTTTGTGTCGTTCCTTCAACATTTAGGTCATTTTTGTCCTCCCTTGACTTAATCTTGTCCAATTAGGGTTTCTAACTAATCTTGTGCATCCAATAAGTTCATTTGTGTCATTGGATAAAGATTTAGGTTATTTTCGTCGTCTCTAGGATCATTCTTATCCAATTAGGGTTTTAAACCAATCTTGTGCATCCAATAGGTGAGTTTGTGTCATTGGTCGAACATTTAGTTCATTTTCATCCTATCTATGCTTATTCTTGTCCAATTAGGGTTCTTTACCATTCTTGTGCATTTAATAAGTTCATTTGTGTCATTGGATTAACATTTAGGTCATTTTCGTCTTCCCTAGGCTTAGTTTTGTCCAATTAGGGTTTTTAGCCAATCTTGTGCATCTAATAGGTGTATTTGTGTCATTGGATGAACATTTATGTCATTTTCGTCCTACCAAGTCTTATTCTGGTCGAATTAGGGTTTTTAACGAATCTTACGCATTTAATAAGTGTGTTTGTGTCATTGGAAGAACATTAAGGTCATTTTCGTCTTCCCTAGGCTTATTTTTGTCCAATTAGGGTTTTTAAGCAATCTTGTGCATCCAATAAGTTCATTTGTGTCGTTCGATTAACATTTAAGTCATTTTCGTCCTCCCTAGGTATATTCTTGTCCAATTAGGGTTTTTTAGCAATCTTGTGCAACCAATAAGTGTGTTTGTGTCTTTGGATGAACATTTAGGTCATTTTCGTCCTCCTTAGGCTTATTCTTGTCAACTTAAGGTTTTTTAGCAATCTTGTGCACTTAATAAATTCATTTGTGGTATTGCATTAACATTTCGGTCATTTTCGTCCTCGCTAGGTTTATTCATATCCAATTAGGGTTTTTAAGTCATTGGATGTAGATATAGGTAATTTTTGTCCTCCTAAGTCTTACTGTTGTCCAATTAAGGTTATTAACCAATCTTGAGCATCCAATAGGTGTGATTGTTTCATTGGATAAACATTTACGTCATTTACGTCCTCCCGTGTCTTATTCTTATCCACTTAGGGTTTTTAACCAATCTTGTGCATCCAATAGGTGTGTTTGTGTTATTGGATGAACATTTAGGTCATATTCGTCCTCCGTAGGCTTATTCTTGTCCAATTAGGGTTTTTAACCAATCTTGTGCATCCAATAAGTTCATTTTAGTCGTTGGATTAACATTTAGGACATTTTCGTCCTCCCTAGGCTTATTCTTAACCAATTAGGATTTTTAACCAATCTTGTGCTTCCAATAGCTGTGTTTGTGTCATTGTAAGAACATCTAGGTCATTTTCATCCTCCCTTGGCTTATTCTTTTCGAATTAGAGTTTTTAAGGAATCTTGTGCATCCAATAAGTTCATTTTTGTCGTTGGCATAACATTTAGGTCGTTTTCGTCCTCCCTAGCCTTATTTTTCTCCAATTAGGGTTTTTAAGCATTCTT
>JBBPBT010000478.1:2030797-2092255 GCA_037974875.1 Cicer bijugum
AACATCTAGGTCATTTTCATCCTCCCTTGGCTTATTCTTTTCGAATTAGAGTTTTTAAGGAATCTTGTGCATCCAATAAGTTCATTTTTGTCGTTGGCATAACATTTAGGTCGTTTTCGTCCTCCCTAGCCTTATTTTTCTCCAATTAGGGTTTTTAAGCATTCTTATGCATCCAATAAGTTCATTTGTGTCGTTGGATTAACATTTAGGTCATTTTCGTCCTCCCTAGACTTATTCTTAACCAATTAGGGTTTTTAACCAATCTTGTGCATGCAATAGGTGTGTTTGTGTCATTGGATGAATATTTAGTTCATTCTTGTCCTCCCAAGTCTTATTCTTTTCCAATTAAGGTTAATAAGTAATCTTGTTCATCCAATAGGTGTGTTTGTGTCAATGGATGAACATTTAGGTCATTTTGGTCTTCCCAAGTCTTATTCTTGTCGAATTAGGATTTTTAACGAATCTTGTGCATCTAATAGGTGTGTTTGTCTTATTGGAAGTACATATAGGTCATTTTCGTCTTCCCTAGGGTTATTCTTGTCCAATTAGGGTTTTTAAGATATCTTGTGCAACCATTAGGTGTGTTTGTGTCATTGCATGAACATTTAGGTCATTTTCGTCCTCCCTAGGCATATTCTTGTCCAATTAGGGATTTTAAGCAATCTTGTGAATCCAATAATCATTTGTGTCATTGAATTAACATTTAGGTTATTTTTGTCCTCCATAGGCTTATTCTTAACCAATTACGGCTTTTGATCAATCTTGTGCATCCAATAGGTGTGTTTGTGTCATTGGATGAATATTTAGGTTTCGTTCTCCCTAGTGTTATTCTTCTCTTGTTAAGGTTTTTAATCAATCTTGTTCATCCAATAAGTGTTTTTGTGTTAATGGATGAACATCTTGGTCATTTTCGTCCTCCCTAGACTGATTCTTGTCCAATTATGGTTTCTAACTAATCTTGTGCATCCAATTAGTTCAGGTGTGTCATTAGATTAAGATTTAGGTCTATTTTGTCATCCCTAGGATTATTCTTATCCAATTTTGGTTTTTCACCAATCTTTTGCTTCCAATAGGTGTGTTTGTGTCATTAGATGAACATTTAGGTCATCTTTGTCCAATTAGGGTTTTTAACCAATCTTGTGCATCCGGTAAATGTGTTTGTGTCGTTCTTTCAACATTTAGGTCATTTTTGTCCTCCCTTGACTTAATCTTGTCCAATTAGGGTTTCTAACTAATCTTGTGCATCCAATAAGTTCATTTGTGTCATTGGATAAAGATTTAGGTTATTTTCGTCGTCTCTAGGATCATTCTTATCCAATTAGGGTTTTAAACCAATCTTGTGCATCCAATAGGTGAGTTTGTGTCATTGGTCGAACATTTAGTTCATTTTCATCCTATCTATGCTTATTCTTGTCCAATTAGGGTTCTTTACCATTCTTGTGCATTTAATAAGTTCATTTGTGTCATTGGATTAACATTTAGGTCATTTTCGTCTTCCCTAGGCTTAGTTTTGTCCAATTAGGGTTTTTAGCCAATCTTGTGCATCTAATAGGTGTATTTGTGTCATTGGATGAACATTTATGTCATTTTCGTCCTACCAAGTCTTATTCTGGTCGAATTAGGGTTTTTAACGAATCTTACGCATTTAATAAGTGTGTTTGTGTCATTGGAAGAACATTAAGGTCATTTTCGTCTTCCCTAGGCTTATTTTTGTCCAATTAGGGTTTTTAAGCAATCTTGTGCATCCAATAAGTTCATTTGTGTCGTTCGATTAACATTTAAGTCATTTTCGTCCTCCCTAGGTATATTCTTGTCCAATTAGGGTTTTTTTAGCAATCTTGTGCAACCAATAAGTGTGTTTGTGTCTTTGGATGAACATTTAGGTCATTTTCGTCCTCCTTAGGCTTATTCTTGTCAACTTAAGGTTTTTTAGCAATCTTGTGCACTTAATAAATTCATTTGTGGTATTGGATTAACATTTCGGTCATTTTCGTCCTCGCTAGGTTTATTCATATCCAATTAGGGTTTTTAAGTCATTGGATGTAGATATAGGTAATTTTTGTCCTCCTAAGTCTTACTGTTGTCCAATTAAGGTTATTAACCAATCTTGAGCATCCAATAGGTGTGATTGTTTCATTGGATGAACATTTAGGTCATTTCCGTCCTCCCGTGTCTTATTCTTATCCACTTAGGGTTTTTAACCAATCTTGTGCATCCAATAGGTGTGTTTGTGTTATTGGATGAACATTTAGGTCATATTCGTCCTCCGTAGGCTTATTCTTGTCCAATTAGGGTTTTTAACCAATCTTGTGCATCCAATAAGTTCATTTTAGTCGTTGGATTAACATTTAGGACATTTTCGTCCTCCCTAGGCTTATTCTTAACCAATTAGGATTTTTAACCAATCTTGTGCTTCCAATAGCTGTGTTTGTGTCATTGTAAGAACATCTAGGTCATTTTCATCCTCCCTTGGCTTATTCTTTTCGAATTAGAGTTTTTAAGGAATCTTGTGCATCCAATAAGTTCATTTTTGTCGTTGGCATAACATTTAGGTCATTTTCGTCCTCCCTAGGCTTATTCTTCTCCAATTAGGGTTTTTAAGCATTCTTGTGCATCCAATAAGTTCATTTGTGTCGTTGGATTAACATTTAGGTCATTTTCGTCCTCCCTAGACTTATTCTTAACCAATTAGGGTTTTTTTACCAATCTTGTGCATCCAATAGGTGTGTTTGTGTCATTGGATGAATATTTAGTCCATTCTTGTTCTCCCAAGTCTTATTCTTTTCCAATTAAGGTTAATAAGTAATCTTGTTCATCCAATAGCTGTGTTTGTGTCAATGGATGAACATTTAGGTCATTTTCGTCTTCCCAAGTCTTATTCTCGTCGAATTAGGGTTTTTAACGAATCTTGTGCATCTAATAGGTGTGTTTGTGTCATTGGAAGTACCTTTAGTTCATTTTCGTCTTCCCTAGGGTTATTCTTGTCCAGTTAGGGTTTTTAAGAAATCTTGTGCAACCATTAGGTGTGTTTGTGTCATTGGATGAACATTTAGGTCATTTTCGTCCTCCCTATGCATATTCTTGTCCAATTAGGGCTTTTAAGCAATCTTGTGAATCCAATAATCATTTGTGTCATTGAATTAACATTTAGGTTATTTTCGTCCTCCATAGGCTTATTCTTAACCAATTACGGCTTTTGATCAATCTTATGCATCCAATAGGTGTGTTTGTGTCATTGGATGAATATTTAGGTTTCGTTCTCCCAAGTGTTATTCTTCTCTTGTTAAGGTTTTTTAATCAATCTTGTTCATCCAATAAGTGTTTTTGTGTTAATGATTGAACATTTTGGTCATTTTCGTCCTCCCTAGACTGATTCTTGTCCAATTATGGTTTCTAACTAATCTTGTGCATCCAATAAATTCATTTGTGTCATTAGATAAAGATTTAGGTTATTTTCGTCGTCTCTAGGATCATTCTTATCCAATTAGGGTTTTAAACCAATCTTGTGCATCCAATAGGTGTGTTTGTGTCATTGGTCGAACATTTAGTTCATTTTCATCCTATCTAGGCTTATTCTTGTCCAATTAGGGTTCTTTACTATTCTTGTGCATCCAATAAGTTCATTTGTGTCGTTCGATTAAAATTAAAGTCATTTTCGTCCTCCATAGGTATATTCTTGTCCAATTAGGGTTTTTTAGCAATCTTGTGCAACCAATAAGTGTGTTTGTGTCTTTGGATGAACATTTAGGTCATTTTCGTCCTCCCTAGGCTTATTCTTGCCAACTTAAGGTTTTTTAGCAATCTTGTGCACTTAATAAATTCATTTGTGTTATTGGATTAACATTTCGGTCATTTTCGTCCTCCCTAGGTTTATTCATATCCAATTAGGGTTTTTAAGTCATTGGATGTAGATTTAGGTAATTTTTGTCCTCCTAAGTCTTACTGTTGTCCAATTAAGGTTATTAACCAATCTTGTGCATCCAATAGGCGTGATTGTTTCATTGGATGAACATTTAGGTCATTTACGTCCTCCCGTGTCTTATTCTTATCCACTTAGGGTTTTTAACCAATCTTGTGCATCCAATAGGTGTGTTTGTGTTATTGGATGAACATTTAGGTCATATTCGTCGTCCGTAGGCTTATTCTTGTCCAATTAGGATTTTTAACCAATCTTGTGCATCCAATAAGTTCATATTTGTCGTTGGATTAACATTTAGGACATTTTCGTCCTCCCTAGGCTTATTTTTAACCAATTAGGATTTTTAACCAATCTTGTGCTTCCAATAGCTGTGTTTGTGTCATTTTATGAACATCTAGGTCATTTTCATTCTCCCATGGCTTATTCTTGTCGAATTAGAGTTTTTAAGGAATCTTGTGCATCCAATAAGTTCATTTTTGTCGTTGGCATAACATTTAGGTCATTTTCGTCCTCCCTAGGCTTATTCTTCTCGAATTAGGGTTTTTAAGCAATCTTGTGCATCCAATAAGTTCATTTGTGTCGTTGGATTAACATTTAGTTCATTTTCGTCCTCCCTAGACTTATTCTTAACCAATTAGGGTTTTTAACCAATCTTGTGCATCCAATAGGTGTGTTTATGTCATTGGATGAATATTTAGTTCATTCTTGTCCTCCCAAGTCTTATTCTTTTCCAATTAAGGTTAATAAGTAATCTTGTTCATCCAATAGGTGTGTTTGTGTCAATGGATGAACATTTAGGTCATTTTCGTCTTCCCAAGTGTTATTCTTGTCGAATTGGGGTTTTTAACGAATCTTGTGCATCTAATAGGCGTGTTTGTGTCATTGGAAATACATATAAATCATTTCCGTCCTCCCTAGGGTTATTCATGTCCAATTAGGGTTTTTAAGTTATCTTGTGCAACCATTAGGGGTGTTTGTGTCATTGGATTAACATTAGGTCATTTTCGTCCTCCCTAGGAATATTCTTGTCCAATTAGGGCTTTTAAGCAATCTTGTGAATCCAATAATCATTTGTGTCATTGAATTAACATTTAGGTTATTTTTGTCCTCCGTAGGCTTATTCTTAACCAATTACGGCTTTTGATCAATCTTGTGCATCCAATAGGTGTGTTTTTGTCATTGGATGAATATTTAGGTTTCGTTCTCCCAAGTGTTATTCTTCTCTTGTTAAGGTTTTTAATCAATCTTGTTCATCCAATAAGTGTTTTTGTGTTAATGGATGAACATTTAGGTCATATTCGTCGTCCGTAGGCTTATTCTTGTCCAATTAGGGTTTTTAAGCAATCTTGTGCATCCAATAAGTTCATTTTTGTCGTTGGCATAACATTTAGGTCATTTTCGTCCTCCTTAGGCTTATTCTTCTCCAATTAGGGTTTTTAAGCAATCTTGTGCATCCAATAAGTTCATTTGTGTCTTTGGATGAACATTTAGGTCATTTTCGTCCTCCCTAGACTTATTCTTAACCAATTAGGGTTTTTAACCAATCTTGTGCATCTAATAGGCGTGTTTGTGTCATTGGATGAATATTTAGTTCATTCTTGTCCTCCGAACTCTTATTCTTTTCCAATTAAGGTTAATAAGTAATCTTGTTCATCCAATAGGTGTGTTTGTGTCAATGGATGAACATTTAGGTCATTTTCGTCTTCCCAAGTCTTATTCTTGTCGAATTAGGGTTTTTAACGAATCTTGTGCATCTAATAGGCGTGTTTGTGTCATTGGAAGTACATTTAGGTCATTTCCGTCTTCCCTAGGGTTATTCTTGTCCAATTAGGGTTTTTAAGAAATCTTGTGCAACCATTAGGTATGTTTGTGTCATTGGATGAACATTTAGGTCATTTTCGTACTCCCTAGGCATATTCTTGTCCAATTAGGGCTTTTAAGCAATCTTGTGAATCCAATAATCATTTGTGTCATTGAATTAACATTTAGGTTATTTTCGTCCTCCATAGGCTTATTCTTAAACCAATTACGGCTTTTGATCAATCTTGTGCATCCAATAGGTGTGTTTGTGTCATTGGATGAATATTTAGGTTTCGTTCTCCCAAGTGTTATTCTTCTCTTGTTAAGGTTTTTAATCAATCTTGTTCACCCAATAAGTGTTTTTGTGTTAATGGATGAACATTTTGGTCATTTTCGTCCTCCTTAGACTGATTCTTGTCCAATTATGGTTTCTAACTAATCTTGTGCATCCTATAAGTTCAGTTGTGTCATTAGATTAAGATTTAGGTCTATTTTGTCATCTCTAGGATTATTCTTATCCAATTATGGTTTTTCACCAATCTTGTGCTTCCAATAGGTGTGTTTGTGTCATTGGATGAACATTTAGGTCATCTTTGTACAATTAGGGTTTTTAACCAATCTTGTGCATTCGGTAAATGTGTTTGTGTCGTTCTTTCAACATTTAGGTCATTTTTATCCTCCCTTGACTTAATCTTGTCCAATTAGGGTTTCTAACTAATCTTGTGCATCCAATAAGTTCATTTGTGTCATTGGATAAAGATTTAGGTTATTTTCATCGTCTCTAGGATCATTCTTATCCAATTAGGGTTTTAAACCAATCTTGTGCATCCAATAGGTGTGTTTGTGTCATTGGTCGAACATTTAGTTCATTTTCATCCTATCTAGGCTTATTCTTGTCCAATTAGTGTTCTTTACCATTCTTGTGCATCCAATAAGTTCATTTGTGTCATTGGATTAACATTTAGGTCATTTTCGTCTTCCCTAGGCTTAGTTTTGTCCAATTAGGGTTTTTAGCCAATCTTGTGCATCTAATAGGTGTATTTGTGTCATTGGATGAATATTTATGTCATTTTCGTCCTCCCAAGTCTTATTCTGGTCGAATTAGGGTTTTTAACGAATCTTACGCATTTATTAAGTGTGTTTGTGTCATTGGAAGAACATTTCGGTCATTTTCGTCCTCCCTAGGCTTATTCTTGTCAAATTAAGGTTTTTAAGCAATCTTGTGCACTTAATAAATTCATTTGTGTTGTGGGATTAACATTTCGGTCATTTTCGTCCTCCCTAGGTTTATTCATATCCAATTAGGGTTTTTAAGTCATTGGATGAAGATTTAGGTAATTTTTGTCCTCCTAAGTCTTTCTGTTGTGTAATTAAGGTTATTAACCAATCTTGTGCATCCAATAGGTGTGATTGTTTCATTGGATGAACATTTAGGTCATTTCCGTCCTCCCGTGTCTTTTTCTTATCCACTTAGGGTTTTTAACCAATCTTGTGCATCCAATAGGTGTGTTTGTGTTATTGGATGAACATTTAGGTCATATTCGTCCTCCGTAGGCTTATTCTTGTCCAATTAGGGTTTTTAAGCAATCTTGTGCATCCAATAAGTTCATTTGTGTCGTTGGATTAACATGTAAGTCATTTCCGTCCTCCCTAGGTATATTATTGTCCAATTATGGTTTTTTAGCAATCTTGTGCAACCAATAAGTGTGTTTGTGTCTTTGGATGAACATTTCGGTCATTTTCGTCCTCCCTAGGCTTATTCTTGTCAAATTAAGGTTTTTAAGCAATCTTGTGCACTTAATAAATTCATTTGTGTTGTTGGATTAACATTTCGGTCATTTTCGTCCTCCCTAGGTTAATTCATATCCAATTAGGGTTTTTAAGTCATTGGATGAAGATTTAGGTAATTTTTGTCCTCCTAAGTCTTACTGTTGTCCAATTAAGGTTATTAACCAATCTTGTGCATCCAATAGGTGTGATTGTTTCATTGGATGAACATTTAGGTCATTTACGTCCTCCCGTGTCTTATTCCTATCCACTTAGGGTTTTTAACCAATCTTGTGCATCCAATAGGTGTGTTTGTGTTATTGGATGAACATTTAGGTCATATTCGTCGTCCGTAGGCTTATTCTTGTCCAATTAGGGTTTTTAACCAATCTTGTGCATCCAATAAGTTCATATTTGTCGTTGGATTAACATTTAGGACAATTTCGTCCTCCCTAGGCTTATTCTTAACCAATTAGGATTTTTAACCAATCTTGTGCTTCCAATAGCTGTGTTTGTGTCATTGTATGAACATATAGGTCATTTTCATCCTCCCTTGGCTTATTCTTGTCGAATTAGAGTTTTTAAGGACTCTTGTGCATCCAATAAGTTCATTTTTGTCGTTGGCATAACATTTAGGTCATTTTCGTCTTCCTTAGGCTTATTCTTCTCGAATTAGGGTTTTTAAGCAATCTTGTGCATCCAACACTACAACAATTGTAGTCTCTAGCAACACTTTTTTAAGCAACATGTATAAAGTGTTGCTTAAAAGTAGATAAAGCAATATTTTTTGTCTGTTGTCATTATTGTTCTTGCAACACCGTATAAACGTTCTCTAAAATATTTATGGCAACAATTTTAAAATGTCTTCGTGGCAGTTTTTTGGCAATATATAATAATTGTCCAATTAGGGTTTTTAAGTCATTGGATGAACATTTATGTCATTTTCGTCCTCCCAAGTCTTATTCTGGTCGAATTAGGGTTTTTAACGAATCTTACGCATTTAATAAGTGTGTTTGTGTCATTGGAAGAACATTAAGGTCATTTTCGTCTTTCCTAGGCTTATTCTTGTCCAATTAGGGTTTTTAAGCAATCTTGTGCATCCAATAAGTTCATTTGTGTCGTTCGATTAACATTTAAGTCATTTTCGTCCTCCCTAGGTATATTCTTGTAAAATTAGGGTTTTTTTAGCAATCTTGTGCAACCAATAAGTGTGTGTGTGTTTTTGGATGAACATTTAGGTCATTTTCGTCCTCCCTAAGCTTATACTTGTCAAATTAAGGTTTTTAAGCAATCTTGTGCATCCAATAAATTCATTTGTGTTGTTGGATTAACATTTCGGTCATTTTCGTCCTCCTTAGGTTTATTCATATCCAATTAGGGTTTTTAAGTCATTGGATGAAGATTTAGGTAATTTTTGTCCTCCTAAGTCTTACTGTTGTCCAAATAAGTTTATTAACCAATCTTGTGCGTCCAATAGGTGTGATTGTTTCATTGGATGAACATTTAGGTCATTTACGTCCTCCTGAGTTTTGTTCTTATCCACTTAGGGTTTTTAACAAATCTTTTGCATCCAATAGGCGTGTTTGTGTTATTGGATGAACATTTAGGTCATATTCTTCCTCCGTAGGCTTATTCTTGTCCAATGAGGGTTTTTAACCAATCTTGTGCATCCAATAAGTTCATTTTTGTCGTTGGATTAACATTTAGGACATTTTCGTCCTCCCTAGGCTTATTCTTAACCAATTAGGATTTTTAACCAATCTTGTGCTTCCAATAGCTGTGTTTGTGTCATTGTATGAACGTCTAGGTCATTTTCATCCTCCCTTGGCTTATTCTTGTCGAATTAGAGTTTTTAAGGAATCTTGTGCATCCGATAAGTTCATTTTTGTTGTTGGCATAACATTTAGGTCATTTTCGTCCTCCCTAGGCTTATTCTTCTCCAATTAGGGTTTTTAAGCAATCTTGAGCATCCAATAAGTTCATTTGTGTCGTTGGATTAACATTTAGGTCATTTTCGTCCTCCCTAGACTTATTCTTAACCGATTAGGGTTTTTAACCAATCTTGTGCATCCAATAGGTGTGTTTGTGTCATTGGATGAATATTTAGTTCATTCTTGTCCTCCCAAGTCTTATTCTTTTCCAATTAAGGTTAATAAGTAATCTTGTTCATCCAATAGGTGTGTTTGTGTCAATGGATGAACATTTAGGTCATTTTCATCTTCCCAAGTCTTATTCTTGTCGAATTAGGGTTTTTAACGAATCTTGTACATCTAATAGGTGTGTTTGTGTCATTGGAAGTACATTTAGGTCATTTTCGTCTTCCCTAGGGTTATTCTTGTCCAATTAGGGTTTTTAAGAAATCTTGTGCAACCATTAGGTGTGTTTGTGTCATTGGATGAACATTTAGGTCATTTTCGTCGTCCCTAGGCATATTCTTGTCCAATTAGGGCTTATAAGCAATCTTGTGAATCCAATAATCATTTGTGTTGTTGAATTAACGTTTAGGTTATTTTCGTCCTCCATAGGCTTATTCTTAACCAATTACGGCTTTTGATCAATCTTGTGCATCCAATAGGTGTGTTTGTGTCATTGGATGAATATTTAGGTTTCGTTCTCCCAAGTGTTATTCTTCTCTTGTTAAGGATTTTAATCAATCTTGTTCATCCAATAAGTGTTTTTGTGTTAATGGATGAACATTTTGGTCATTCTCGTCCTCCCTAGACTGATTCTTGTCCAAATATCGTTTTTTAACTAATCTTCTGCATCCAATAAGTTCATTTGTGTCATTAGGTTAAGATTTAGGTCTATTTAATCATCTCTAGGATTATTCTTATCCAATTAGGGGTTTTCACCAATCTTGTGCTTCCAATAGGTGTGTTTGTGTCATTGGATGAACATTTAGGTCATCTTTGTCTAATTAGGGTTTTTAACCAATCTTGTGCATCCAATAGATGTGTTTGTGTCGTTCTTTCAACATTTAGGTCATTTTTGTCCTCCCTTGACTTAATCTTGTCCAATTAGGGTTTCTAACTAATCTTGTGCATCCAATAAGTTCATTTGTGTCATTGGATAAAGATTTAAGTTATTTTCGTCGTCTCTAGGATCATTCTTATCCAATTAGGGTTTTAAACCAATCTTGTGCAACCAATAGGTGTTTTTGTGTCATTGGTCGAACATTTAGTTCATTTTCATCCTATCTAGGCTTATTCTTGTCCAATTAGGGTTCTTTACCAATCTTGTGCATCCAATAAGTTCATTTGTGTCATTGGATAACATTTAGTTCATTTTCGTCTTCCCTAGGCTTAGTGTTGTCCAATTAGTGTTTTTAGCCAATCTTGTGCATCTAATATGTGTATTTGTGTCATTGGATGAACATTTAAGTCATTTTCGTCCTCCCAAGTCTTATTCTGGTCGAATTAGGGTTTTTAACGAATCTTACGCATTTAATAAGTGTGTTTGTGTCATTGGAAGAACATTAAGGTCATTTTCGTCTTCTCTAGGCTTATTCTTCTCCAATTAGGGTTTTTAACCAATCTTGTGCATCCAATAGGTGTGTTTGTGTCATTGGATGAATATTTTGTTCATTCTTGTCCTCCCAAGTCTTATTATTTTCAATTAAGGTTAATAAGTAATCTTGTTCATCCAATAGGTGTGTTTGTGTCAATGGATGAACATTTAGGTCATTTTCGTCTTCCCAAGTCTTATTCTTGTTGAATTAGGGTTTTTAACGAATCTTGTGCATCTAATAGGTGTGTTTGTGTCATTGGAAGTACATTTAGGTCATTTTCGTCTTCCCTAGGGTTATTCTTGTCCAATTAGGGTTTTAAGAAATCTTGTGCAACCATTAGGTGTGTTTGTGTCATAGGATGAACATTTAGGTCATTTTCGTCCTCCCTAGGCATATTCTTGTCCAATTAGGGCTTTTAAGCAATCTTGTGAATCCAATAATCATTTGTGTCATTGAATTAACATTTAGGTTATTTTCGTCCTCCATAGGCTTATTCTTAACCAATTACGGCTTTTGATCAATCTTGTGCATACAATAGGTGTGTTTGTGTCATTGGATGAATATTTAGGTTTCGTTCTCCCAAGTGTTATTCTTCTCTTGTTAAGGTTTCTAATCAATCTTGTTCATCCAATAAGTGTTTTTGTGTTAATGGATGAACATTTTGGTCATTTTTGTCCTCCCTAGACTGATTCTTGTCCAATTATGGTTTCTAACTAATCTTGTGCATCCAATAAGTTCATTTGTGTCATTAGATTAAGATTTAGGTCTATTTTGTCATCTCTAGGATTATTCTTATGCAATTATGGTTTTTCACCAATCTTGTGCTTCCAATAGGTGTGTTTGTGTCATTGGATGAACATTTAGGTCATCTTTGTCCAATTAGGGTTTTTAACCAATCTTGTGCATCCCGTAAATGTGTTTGTGTCGTTCTTTCAACATTTAGGTCAGTTTTGTCCTGCCTTGACTTAATCTTGTCCAATTAGGGTTTCTAACTAATCTTGTGCATCCAATAAGTTCATTTGTGTCATTGGATAAAGATTTAGGTTATTTTCGTCGTCTCTAGGATCATTCTTATCCAATTAGGGTTTTAAACCAATCTTGTGCATCCAATAGGTGTGTTTGTGTCATTGTTTGAACATTTAGTTCATTTTCATCCTATCTAGGCTTATTCTTGTCCAATTAGGGTTCTTTACCAATCTTGTGCATCCAATAAGTTCATTTGTGTCATTGGATTAATATTTAGGTCATTTTCGTCTTCCCTAGGCTTAGTGTTGTCCAATTAGGGTTTTTAGCCAATCTTGTGCATCTAATAGGTGTATTTGTGTCATTGGATGAACATTTATGTCATTTTCGTCCTCCCAATTCTTATTCTGGTCGAATTAGGGTTTTTAACGAATCTTACGCATTTAATAAGTGTGTTTGTGTCATTGGAAGAACATTAAGGTCATTTTCGTCTTCCCAAGGCTTATTCTTGTCCAATTAGGGTTTTTAAGCAATCTTGTGCATCCAATAAGTTCATTTGTGTCGTTCGATTAACATGTAAGTCATTTCCGTCCTCCCTAGGTATATTATTGTCCAATTAGGGTTTTTTTAGCAATCTTGTGCAACCAATAAGTGTGTTTGGGTCTTTAGATGAACGTTTAGGTCATTTTCGTCCTCCCTAGGCTTATTCTTGTCAAATTAAGGTTTTTAAGCAACCTTGTGCATCCAATAAATTTATTTGTGTTGTTGGATTAACATTTCGGTCATTTTCGTCCTCCCTAGGTTTATTCATATCCAATTAGGGTTTTTAAGTCATTAGATGAAGATTTAGGTAATTTTTGTCCTCCTAAGTCTTACTGTTGTCCAATTAAGGTTATTAACCAATCTTGTGCATCCAATAGGTGTGATTGTTTCATTGGATGAACATTTAGGTCATTTACGTCCTCCCGTGTCTTATTCTTATCCACTTAGGGTTTTTAACTAATCTTGTGCATCCAATAGGTGTGTTTGTGTTATTGGATGAACATTTAGGTCATATTCGTCCTCCGTAGGCTTATTCTTGTCCAATTAGGGTTTTTAACCAATCTTGTGCATCCAATAAGGTCATTTTAGTCGTTGGATTAACATTTAGGACATTTTCGTCCTCCCTATGCTTATTCTTAACCAATTAGGATTTTTAACCAATCTTGTGCTTCCAATAGCTGTGTTTGTGTCATTGTATGAACATCTAGGTCATTTTCATCCTCCCTTGGCTTATTCGTGTCGAATTAGAGTTTTTAAGGAAGATTGTGCATCCAATAAGTTCATTTTTGTTGTTGGCATAACATTTAGGTCATTTTCGTCCTCCCTAGGCTTATTCTTCTCCAATTAGGGTTTTTAAGCAATCTTGTGCATCCAATAAGTTCATTTGTGTCGTTAGATTAACATTTAGGTCATTTTCGTCCTCCCTAGACTTATTCTTAACCAATTAGGGTTTTTAACCAATCTTGTGAATCCAATAGGTGTGTTTGTGTCATTGGATGAATATTTAGTTCATTCTTGTCCTCCCAAGTCTTGTTCTTTACCAATTAAGATTAATAAGTAATATTGTTCATCCAATAGGTGTGTTTGTGTCAATGGATGAACATTTAGGTCATTTTCGTCTTCCCAAGTCTTATTCTTGTCGAATTACGGTTTTTAACGAATCTTGTGCGTCCAATAGGTGTGTTTGTGTTATTGGAAGTACATTTAGGTCATTTTCGTCTTCCCTATGGTTATTCTTGTCCAATTAGGGTTTTTAAGAAATCTTGTGCAACCATTAGCTGTGTTTGTGTCATTGGATGAACATTTAGGTCATTTTCGTCCTCCCTAGGCATATTCTTGTCCAATTAGGGCTTTTAAGCAATCTTGTGAATCCAATAATCATTTGTGTCATTGAATTAACATTTAGGTTATTTTCGTCTCCCATAGGCTTATTCTGAACCAATTACAGCTTTTGATCAATCTTGTGCATCAAATAGGTGTGTTTGTGTCATTGGATGAATATTTAGGTTACGTTCTCCCAAGTGTTATTCTTCTTTTGTTAAGGATTTTAATCAATCTTGTTCATCCAATAAGTGTTTTTGTGTTAATGGATGAACATTTTGGTCATTTTCGTCCTCCCTAGACTCATTCTTGTCCAATTATGGTTTCTAACTAATCTTGTGCATCCAATAAGTTCATTTGTGTCATTAGATTAAGATTTAGGTCTATTTTGTCATCTCTAGGATTATTCTTATCCAATTAGGGTTTTTCACCAATCTTGTGCTTCCAATAGGTGTGTTTGTGTCATTGGATGAACAATTAGGTTATCTTTGTCCAATTAGGGTTTTTAACCAATCTTGTGCATCCAGTAGATGTGTTTGTGTCGTTCTTTCAATATTTAGGTCATTTTTGTCCTCCCTTGACTTAATCTTGTCCAATAAGGGTTTCTAACTTATCTTGTGCATCCAATAAGTTCATTTGTGTCATTGGATAAAGATTTAGGTTATTTTCGTCGTCTCGAGGATCATTCTTATCCAATTAGGGTTTTAAACCAATCTTATGCATCCAACAGGTGTGTTTGTGTCATTGGTCGAACATTTAGTTCATTTTCATCCTATTTATGCTTATTCTTGTCCAATTAGGGTTCTTTACCAATCTTGTGCATCCAATAAGTTCATTTGTGTCATTGGATTAACATTTTGTTCATTTTCGTCTTCCCTAGGCTTAGTGTTGTCCAATTAGGGTTTTTAGCCAATCTTGTGCATCTAATAGGTGTATTTGTGTCATTGGATGAACATTTATGTCATTTTCGTCCTCCCAAGTCTTATTCTGGTCGAATTAGGGTTTTTAACGAATCTTACATATTTAATAAGTGTGTTTGTGTCATTGGAAGAACATTAAGGTCATTTTCGTCTTCCCTAGGCTTATTCTTGTCCAATTAGGGTTTTTAAGCAATCTTGTGCATCCAATAAATTCATTTGTGTCGTTCGATTAACATTTAAGTCATTTCCGTCCTCCCTAGGTATATTCTTGTCCAATTAGGGTTTTTTAGCAATCTTGTGCAACCAATAAGTGTGTTTGTTTCTTTGGATGACCATTTAGGTCATTTTCGTCCTCTCTAGGCTGATTCTTGTCAAAGTAAGGTTTTTAAGCAATCTTGTGCATCCAATAAATTCATTTGTGTTGTTGGATTAACATTTCAGTCATTTTCGTCCTCCCTAGGTTTATTCATATCCAATTAGGGTTTTTAAGTCATTGGATGAAGATTTAGGTAATTTTTGTCCTCCTAAGTCTTACTGTTGTCCAATTAAGGTTATTAACCAATCTTGTGCATCCAATAGGTGTGATTGTTTCATTGGATGAACATTTAGGTCATTTACGTCCTCCCGTGTCTTATTCTTATCCACTTAGGGTTTTTAACCAATCTTGTGCATCCAATAGGTGTGTTTGTGTTATAGGATGAACATTTAGGTCATATTGGTCCTCCGTAGGCTTATTCTTGTCCAATTAGGGTTTTTAAGCAATCTTGTGCATCCAATAAGTTCATTTTTGTCGTTGGATTCACATTTAGGACGTTTTCGTCCTCCCTAGGCTTATTCTTAACCAATTAGGATTTTCAACCAATCTTGTGCTTCCAATAGGTGTATTTGTGTCATTGTATGAACATCTAGGTCATTTTCATCCTCCCTTGGCTTATACTTGTCCAATTAGAGTTTTTAAGGAATCTTGTGCATCCAATAAGTTCATTTTTGTCGTTGGCAATACATTTAGGTCATTTTAGTCCACCCAAGGCTTATTCTTCTCCAATTAGGGTTTTTAAGCAATCTTGTGCATCCAATAAGTTCATTTGTGTCGTTGGATTAACATTTAGGTCTTTTTCGTCCTCCCTAGACTTATGCTTAACCAATTAGGGTTTTTAACCAATCTTGTGCATCCAATAGATGTGTTTGTGTCATTGACTTAACATTCAGGTCATTTTCGTCCTCCCTAGGCTTATACTTGTCAAATTACGGTTTTTAACCAATCTTGTGCATCCAATAGGTTTGTTTGTGTCATTGGTTGAACATTTAGGTCATTTTGGTCCCCGCAATTCATATTGTTGTCCAATTAGGGTTTTAACCAATATTTGTATTCAATAGGTGTGTTTGTGTCATTGGATGAATATTTAGGTCATTTTCATCCCCCCAAGTCTTATTCTAGTCCAATTAGGGTTCTTAACTAATCTTGTGCATCTAATAGGTTTATTTGTGTCATTTGACGAACATTTAGGTCATTTTCGTCTTCCCAAGTGTTATTCTTGTCGAATTAGGGTTTTTAACGAATCTTGTGCATTTAATAGGTGTGTTGGTGTCATTGGAAGTTCATTTAGGTTATTTTCGTCTTCCCTAGTTATTCTTGTCCAATTTGGGTTTTTAAGAAATCTTGTGCAACTAATAGGTGTGTTTGTGTCATTGGATGAACATTTAGGTAATTTTCGTCCTCCCTAGGCATATTGTTGACCAATTAGGGCTTTTAAGCAATCTTGTGAATCCAATAATCATTTGTGTCATTGAATTAACATTTAGGTTATTTTCGTCCTCCCTAGGCTTATTCTTAACCAATAACGGCTTTTAAGCAATCTTGTACATCCAATAGGTGTGTTTGTGTCATTGGATGAATATTTAGGTTTTTAAGTCATTGGATGAAGATTTAGGTCATTGGATGAATATTTAGGTTTTTAAGTCATTGGATGAATATTTTCGTCCTCCCTAGGTTTATTCATATCCAATTAGGGTTTTTAAGTCATTGGATGAAGATTTAGGTAATTGTTGTCCTCCTAAGTCTTACTGTTGACCAATTAAGGTTATTAACCAATCTTGTGCATCTAATAGGTGTGATTGTTTCATTGGATGAACATTTAGGTCATTTACGTCCTCCCGTGTCTTATTCTTATCCACTTAGGGTTTTTAACCAATCTTGTGCATCCAATAGGTGTGTTTGTGTTATTGGATGAACATTTAGGTCATATTCGTCCTCCGTAGGCTTATTCTTGTCCAATTAGGATTTTTAACCAATCTTGTGCATCCAATAAGGTCATTTTAGTCGTTGGATTAACATTTAGGACATTTTCGTCCTCCCTATGCTTATTCTTAACCAATTAGGATTTTTAACCAATCTTGTGCTTCCAATAGCTGTGTTTGTGTCGTTGTATGAACATCTAGGTCATTTTCATCCTCCCTTGGCTTATTGGTGCCGAATTAGAGTTTTTAAGGAATCATGTGCATCCGATAAGTTCATTTTTGTTGTTGGCATAACATTTAGGTCATTTTCGTCCTCCCTAGGCTTATTCTTCTCCAATTAGGGTTTTTAAGCAATCTTGTGCATCCAATAAGTTCATTTGTGTCGTTGGATTAACATTTAGGTCATTTTCGTCCTCCCTAGACTTATTCTTAACCATTTAGGGTTTTTAACCAATCTTGTGCATCCAATAGGTGTGTTTGTGTCATTGGATGAATATTTAGTTCATTCTTGTCCTCCCAAGTCTTGTTCTTTTCAAATTAAGGTTAATAAGTAATATTGTTCATCCAATAGGTGTGTTTGTGTCAATGGATGAACATTTAGGTCATTTTCGTCTTCCCAAGTCTTATTCTTGTCGAATTAGGGTTTTTAACGAATCTTGAGCGTCCAATAGGTGTGTTTGTGTCATTGGAAGTACATTTAGGTCATTTTCGTCTTCCCTAGGGTTATTCTTGTCCAATTAGGGTTTTTAAGAAATCTTGTGCAACCATTAGGTGTGTTTGTGTCATTGGATGAACATTTAGGTCATTTTCGTCCTCCCTAGGCATATTCTTGTCCAATTAGGGCTTTTAAGCAATCTTGTGAATCCAATAATCATTTTTGTCATTTAATTAACATTTAGGTTATTTTCGTCCTCCCTAGACTTATTCTTAACCAATTACAGCTTTTAATCAATCTTGTGCATCCAATAGGTGTGTTTGTGTTAATGGATGAACATTAAGGTCACCTTCGTCCTCCCTAGACTGATTCTTGTCCAATTATGGTTTCTAACTAATCTTGTGCATCCAATAAGTTCATTTGTGTCATTAGATTAAGATTTAGGTCTATTTTGTCATCTCTAGGATTATTCTTATCCAATGAGGGTTTTTCACTAATCTTGTGCTTCCAATAGGTGTGTTTGTGTCATTGGATGAACATTTAGGTCATCTTTGTCCAATTAGGGTTTTTAACCAATCTTGTGCATCCAGTAGATGTGTTTGTGTCGTTCTTTAAACATTTAGGTCATTTTTGTCCTCCCTAGACTTATTCTTGTCCAATTAGGGTTTCTAACTAATCTTGTGCATCCAATAAGTTCATTTCTGTCAATAGATAAAGATTTAGGTTATTTTCGTCGTCTCTAGGATCATTCTTATCCAATTAGGGTTTTAAACAATTCTTTTGCATCCAATAGGCGTGTTTGTGTCATTGGTCGAACATTTAGTTCATTTTCATCCTATCTAGGCTTATTCTTTTCCAATTACGGTTCTATACCAATCTTGTGCATCCAATAAGTTCATTTGTGTCATTGGATTAACATTTAGGTCATTTTCGTCTTCCCTAGGCTTAGTGTTGTCCAATTAGGGTTTTTAGCTAATCTTGTGCATCTAATAGGTGTATTTGTGTCATTGGATGAACATTTAGGTCATTTTCGTCCTCCCAAGTCATATTCTGGTCGAATTAGGGTTTTTAACGAATCTTACGCATTTAATAGGTGTGTTTGTGTCATTGGAAGAACATTAAGGTGATTTTCGTCTTCCCTAGGGTTATTCTTGTCCAATTAGGGTTTTTAAGCAATCTTGTGCATCGAATAAGTTCATTTGTGTCGTTGGATTAACATTTAAGTCATTTTCGTCCTCCCAAGGCATATTATTGTCCAATTAGGGTTTTTTAGCAATCTTGTGCAACCAATAAGTGTGTTTGTGTCTTTGGATGAACATTTAGGTCATTTTCGTCCTCCCTAGGCTAATTCTTGTCAAATTAAGGTTTTTAAGCAATCTTGTGCATCCAATAAATTCATTTGTATTGTGGGATTAGCATTTCGGTCATTTTGGTCTTCCCTAGGTTTATTCATAACCAATTATGGTTTTAAAGTCATTGGATGAAGATTTAGGTAATTTTTGTCCTCCTAAGTCTTACTTGTTGGAAAACTATGACTTCTTTTGATTAATAACAAGAGAATTAAGATCAAATCCAACTATTTAGACATAATTCCTATATTAATCATGCAACATTCATACAACTCATACACAACGGAAATTTAAAATCACATACAAAATTATCAAGAAGCATACAAGAATAACCAGGTATACAATACTGAAAATTAAAGAGAAGGGATGAGAAAGATTGCACCAAGATATATCCTGGTTCAGCCGTTGATCTAACGGCCTACTTCCAGTCCCGAAATCACAATATGATTTCATCCTTTTGCTATAGAATGAATTCGAGTACTTTTACAGATTTTCCAGTCTTCTACATGACCTATCAATCTAACTCCCTTCACTCCTATCTTGTCACCACTTGATCCTTGGAGTTTATCCCCAAACTCACACAAGATCACAGTAAACTTCCTCTTGATGATATCACACTAACAAGGATAGCCACCAGTTTCCAAACTGGATTTTCCACACCTTCAAATACAAAGAATTGTCTTTTACATGAAAATAGAGAAGTATCAAGAATTTTATTCAATCACTCTAGCATGACACAAAGAATTGATTTGCCAATGGATATTTTTGTGTGTTGAGAAACTTTTCTTTCAAAGTGTTTTTCAGAGGTGTGCAAATTTGAGAACAAAAGATTCTAAAAAATTATGAAAAGTTTTGTGCAAGAGTTCTATTAAAAAATGATTGAAGCATCTTATATATATTCAAGGAAAACACCAGTACAGTCGATTGCCTAATCGATTTTATAAAGGTTTAATCGATTGCTGCATCGAGTGTCGTATGTCTTGTGTTTCTGGAAACTTGAATCATATAAGCTTCACTTGATTGGACAATCGATTCATTCAATTTCTAAATCAAACCTGATGCTATGATTTTCTTTAAATCGAGTGAGCAATCGAGTTGGCCAAAACTGGGTGCTCTCTGTAACTCGAGAAATAGCATCAATCGATTCGTCAATCAAGTGTTGTGATCAAAGTGACACAGACCCTTCAATCAATCAAGTTGACAATCGAGTGAGCCTGTTTCAGACCTCAACTATTTTTAACAGAGTCTATGTGCCAATTGATTGATGAACCATGCAATCGATTGTCTAATCGATTCCTTTAGAGTTGAGTTTGATAAAACTTTAATGAATGATAAATGTTCATTGGCAAGGACTTAAGTGTGAGACCCTAGTGATTAGTCTACTCAACTTGATACTTTGACACCTAATAACACTATACATTTTGCATCTCTCTCAAGTGCATCCTCCAACTTTGGTTGATTCCTTGAGTTGCAAGCTATTGTTCCATGTGTGTGGTGTCTTCATGTTTGCCTGAAATGTTTCTCAATTCAAAACATTAGATAAAGCAAATATTTCATATGCACTGTATGTTTGGGACTTAAATCAAAAACTTGATCAGGGAAG
Organism: Cicer bijugum; assembly: GCA_037974875.1. NCBI lineage: Eukaryota > Viridiplantae > Streptophyta > Magnoliopsida > Fabales > Fabaceae > Cicer > Cicer bijugum. The sequence continues at coordinate 2,051,383 of JBBPBT010000478.1, forward strand.
CTCATGACTTACAAACTCCCCCTTTTTGATTTAATGACAAACATACAATTAATGTTGAGATTATTTTAAAATCTCCCCCTGAGTTTTGGAATATATGATACAAAACATTATCAGCGCGTAAACATGGAGCATCAATCAGAATGCAAATGTATGCCAGAGTGATACGTGCATCATTTTCATAGACTAGCATATAACAGAGTCATACAGTGGAGTATACTATGTATCAGAACATATGCATAATATGTAGTATGTATCAGAGCACAATTATAATATGTATCAATCAGAGCATGTCAAATATCAAATCATAACATATCAAAGCATACTAGCATTTCAGATCATAATAGGTATATCAGATGCAAATAATCTCAATTAATCTCCCCCTTTTGTCATTAATACAAAAAGACATAGATACAAGAGGAAATGAAACAACAGTTTTGAGAACAAGACAAAAAACAGCAACTACACTAAACCTAAACAAACAAAGACACTAGGGCTGATTCTCATTATCACCAGCAGGAGGAGGAGAGACCGCTGTATTAGCCTCAACAGGTGTCTTCTCCACATGAGAATCAGAACCGTCTGCTTCGTCCGGGTTTGGTTCTGCAGTTGATTGCTGTCCAATCTCTGCAATGTCTTCAAAAGACATTTTGAGTCCTAAGTGCTCTTGAATAGCAGAAACATCCTTCTGAACAGATTCCAAAGAGGCTTGTAGCTTGAGAAGAGAGGTTTCCACTCGTTCACTATGTTCTGCTTGAAATTTTAAGACCTCCATCAGCTTTGCCATGATATCAGATGGACCTTCAGCTGGTGCAGGTGCTTGGGCACTAGATTGGGCTTGATCAGCACTGGGTTGTGCATGATCAGCAGTAGATGGAGTCCTCGTCCATACGTTGTTAATGCGTCGAATATGCATTTGGTTCACTATTGCTTCACCAAATGTATGAGTGGTTTTGAGAGATTCTTCATCGGCTAGAGACACCTTGAAATGCCTCAGAATCCTCATTACCAGTTGGGGGTAGGGCAGGATGTGCTTTCCTTGTGTTGATTCCAATATGTTCAGCAGCACGATCCACGTCCAGCTCATCCTGAGCTCTTTGTACAGCCCCCACAGCAGGACAATGTCCAGCCGCTGTACAACCGCATGGTTTCCAGCTCTAGGTACTAACATCTGTGTTAGCACATACATGAGCAACTTGTGCTCAACCTTCATTTGGCCTGTTTGAAGAGTCCCTTTCTCAGTGAAACCTTCGATCATAAGTTCCTGTAAAGCAACACGTTTATCTATAGAGTTTTCCCATCCTTTGTCCTCAAGAGCATCTTGTGCTCTTCCATCAATGGTATACCCACACAATGGTAAACCAGTCATCTTGGAAAACTCTTCAAAAGTCATTGCAGTCCTTTTGATTTTAACTTTAGCCGCAAAACCAGTCTAGGTCAGAATGAAAGTAGAGTAGAAGGCTCTCACTAGCCTTGGATACACATCCAAAGAACAGGAAAGAAAGTTTTCTAAACCATGAAATCTTAAATGGTTTTGGAACGAAAAACCATTTTTGTCAAAATAAGGAAAATCCAATGTTCTTTCCTCTTGGATTTTTCTCTTAATAAACGACTCAGGGACAGCTTTACCTTCAACAGGTTTCTCCTTTGAAGGCTTAACCTTCTATGGTGGAGATGAAGGCTTTTTCTTCTTGGTTACTTCCTTCATAGCATCACTCAGCAGTTTTTCAGTTGGAGGAGCCTTCCTCTTTTGGATAGGTTCTGGAGTAGTGGCAACAGCTTTGCCCTTATCCTTAGCCAACACCTTATGTGTAGGAATCGATACTCTCTTGGCCGGAGGTGAAGGAGGTGGAGGAGGTGAGGGTGAAGGTGTTCTTCCACTTGAAGTAGAAGAGAAAGAAGAGGAGATGTTATGTGGAATGATTTTAGAGGAGGTTCCAGCAGAAGTAACAGCTGATTTTCTACCGGTTTGCTTGACGCGAGCCATTGAAGAGCTTATATTTGAGATTGAAAGGATGCAGAGAAGGATTGAAGTTGGATGATTGAAATGAGAGCAGGACAGAAATTGGATTGGAAAATCGAATTAGGGTTTTTCCAGGTTTTATAGTACTGTAGAAACTCGATTGCCCAATAGGATGTCTTGGAAATCTGGGTTAAAAGTAACTGTTACACTCATCCAACGGCTATAATTTTTCTCAACGGATATATACTAATTGATTGTCCAATCGATGCTTGGGTTTTTGATTTAAAAAAAATCTCAAACTGGTGATTTACTTAGTCCAACCAGTCGCTTGTCCAGTCGAATTTGTAAACCATACTCCAATTTATCACTCGATTGACCACTCGAATGACGAGATGAAATATTCAACAGTCTAGCTTCTGAGATATGAACACTCGATTGTCCATTCGATTGACTTGATTGACATATATAGAAAATAAAAACTGACACCTAAATAATCGAATTTGCAATCGGATATCGCGTTTCCAATTGACAAAATTGGAGCACTGTTCATCAAACATTCGATTATGCAATCGAGGTTTTAATGAAATGTTCCTATATGGCCACAGGACACTCGATTTTGCAATCGAATTGGGTATAAGGATCAGACTTCATTAAGATCAATGATATCAAGTTTCATTCTTATAAAGAAGAAACTGTCCTTGGGCAAGGCCTTGGTGAAAATGTCAGCCAACTGCTCGTTTGTATTGACATATTCCAACTTAATCTTACCCTGTTGATATTGATCTCGAATGAAGTGGTGCCTGATTTCTATATGCTTAGTCCTAGAATGCATGATAGGGTTTTTAGTGATGTTAATAGCACTAGTATTATCACACATAATGGGCACTATTCCTAGATTAACCCCAAAATCAGAGAGGTGTTGCTGCATCCAAAGGATTTGTGCACAACAGCTACCAACAGATACATACTCAGCTTCAGCTGTAGAAAGGGCTACACTGTTTTGTTTCTTGCTATGCCAAGAAACAAGAGAGTTCCCTAAGAGTTGGCAAGTACCAGACGTACTTTTTCTGTCCAATTTGCATCCAGCAAAATCAGAATCAGAATAGCCAACTAGAGTGCAAGTAGATCCCTTAGGATACCACAAACCTAGATCTTTGGTTCCTATGAGATATCTAAAGATCTTCTTAACTGCACTAAGATGAGATTCCTTTGGATTGGCTTGGTATCTAGCACACATGCACACACTAAACATGATATCTGGTCTACTAGCTGTTAGGTAAAGTTAGGATCCTATCAAGCTTCTAAACACAGTCACATCTACATCTTTACCCGACTCATCCTTATCTAAGTAGCAGGATTGACTCATAGGCGTGTCAATGGATTTAAATTTTTCAAAATCAAATTTCTTTAAAAGATCATTGCAGTATTTGGATTGACTAAGGAAAATGCCATTTTGGCTTTGTTTGATTTGAAATCCTAGGAAGTAAGTCAGTTCTCCCATCATGGACATTTCAAATCTACCTTTCATTGTATTTTCAAAATCTTTACAAAGCTTATCATTTGTTAATCCAAATATTATGTCATCAACATAAATTTGGACCAATAAAATGTCTTTTCCTTGTCTTTTGATGAAAAGTGTTTTATCTACATTTCCCCTTGAAAAATTTTCTTGTAAAAGGAAATTGCTCAGCTTATCATACCAAGCTCTTGGAGCTTGTTTCAAGCCATAGAGGGATTTTGTAAGTTTAAACACATGATTTGGAAGCTTAGGATCTTCAAAACCAGGAGTTTGACTTACAAAAACTTCCTCTTGAATGTCTCCATTCAAAAAGACACTTTTAACATCCATTTGAAATAATTTGAAATCCATTATACATGCATAGGCCAACAAGATCCTAATAGCTTCTAGTCTGGCTACTGGGGCATAGGTCTCATCATAGTCTATTCCCTCTTCCTGGTTGTAACCCTTGGCCACTAACCTAGCTTTATTCCTAGTAATAACACCATTCTCATCCATTTTGTTTCTGAAAACCCACCTAGTTCCTATGACATGTTTATTCTCTGGTCTTGGAACAAGAGTCCACACTTGGTTTCTCTCAAACTGATTGAGTTCTTCTTGCATGGCTACTATCCAGTCATGGTCCATAGGAGCTTCTTTAATGTTTTTGGGTTCTATTTGAGAAACAAAGGCTGTAAGGATGCAAAATTCTCTAAGGGATTTTCTGGTTAAAACTCCTTTTGAAATCTCTCCAATAATGTAGTCTATGGGATGGTTCTTGGCAAACTTCCATTCTTTGGGTAAATCATCTTCCCTAATAGGTTCTACACAGTCTAGGTTGGTTGGAGGTACAGGTTCACTGGTTTCTATAGGTTCAGAATCCAAAATATCATCCAAAGAGTTATCAACTATAGAAAGACTGTTGTTCAAGTTTTCATCAAATTTGACATGTACCGACTCCTCTACAGTTTTGGTTCTTTTATTGTAGATTCTATAGGCCTTACTAACCTGAGAATAGCCTAGAAAGATACCCTCGCCTGCCTTAGGATCAAATTTACCTAGATGTCCCTTGCCATTGTTTAACACAAAGCACTTACACCCAAAAATCCTAAAGTAGGAGATGTTTGGCTTTCTCCCTTTGTATAACTCATAGGGAGTCTTTCTAAGTATAGATCTAATAAGAACCCTATTCACTACATGAGATGCAGTGTTAATGGCATCAGCCCAAAAGTACTTAGGAAGATTAGAATCCTTAAGCATGGTCCTGGCAAGCTCTTCTAAGGATCTATTCTTTCTCTCTACTACTCCATTTTGCTGTGGAGTTCTAGGGGCTGAAGATATGTGTTTGATACCATGATGTTCACAGTAGGTTTGAAAAGCATCATTTTGGAATTCACCTCCATGATCACATTTTATGGATATGATTTTCTGGTTATTCTCATTTTGAACCAAGGCAGCAAATTTCTTAAAAGTTGAGAATGCCTCACTCTTATGAGTCAGAAAATATGTCCATGTGAACCTAGTGTAATCATCTACCAATACATAGCCATATAGGTTTCCTCCAAAACTCCTAACCTGAGATGGACCAAACAGGTCCATGTGTACCAACTCTAAAACCTTCTTGGTTTGAACCAAGTTTATAGGGGGAAAAGAAGATTGAGCCAGCTTACTCCTCTCACAGGAGTCACACAGCCTATCCTTAGAAAATTTCCTATTTGGGAGACCTAGCACTAGCTGCTTACTAACTAGTTTGTTCAAGTGGTCCATATGAATATGAGCCACTCTCTTGTGCCACAACCAGCTCTCATTAGCACTAGATAACAAGCAACATATATCACTTGCAGGTAAAGAATCAAAATCTATCATGTAAATATTATTAACTCTTTTACCTGTCAGTTTCATACCTTCAACTTCCTTATGCTCAAGTGTACAAGACATAGAAGTAAAGTGTACCTGAAACCCTTTGTCACATAGTTGACTAATGCTTAGTAAATTGTGTTTCAGACCTTCAACAAATAACACGTCCTTGATAACAGCAATTGAGTCGTTTCCTATATCTCCAATGCCTAGAATCTTCCCTTTGTTGTTGTCCCCATATTTGACAAAGCCACCACTTTTTAAGTTCAGAGACAAGAACTTGGACTTGTCTCCAGTCATATGCTTGGAGCATCCATTATCTAGATACCATGATTGATTCCAGGATGCCAAGCATATGTGCATAAAAGGAGTCAAGTTTTGGATTTAGGTACCCAATTCAAATTGGGTCCTAGGGGGTTAGTTTCAAATGATGGTTCCTTAACTTTCCAAATTTGTCTCCATCCTCTGTTGGCACGTTTTCTCAGTTTGCAATTAAACACCTTATGTCCCTTTTTGCAGCAAAAGTGACATACAACCGCAGGGGATGGCTTCTGATTTGGTCTAGTAAAGTTATCATACATTTGTTGAGTTTTAACAAATTTTTTATGCTTATTGACATGCATGTTTTGTCTATAGCCAAGTCCGGTTTTAACATGTAGATTTCTCTGATCTCTAAGGAGTCTATCTAAGTTGTTTTTACCACTGTTAAACTTAGCTACATCACATTTCAGTTCTTGAGTTTCCTTTTTCAGTTTTTCATTTGTGTCTTTAAGAGACTCATGCTTCAAATTAACCTCATCAAACAACATGCATTTTTCTTCTAGTTGTTTCTTAGTACTAATTAATTGCTTGAGTACACTAACATATTCAGCATGCAGTTCATTAAAGGCATCATGCAATTCATCATAAGATGGATTAGATGTAGTACTTACCTCACTGTCAGATTCTGAATCAGTGTTAGCCATGAGACACAAGTTAGCTTCTTCATTTTCTGATTCTTCAGATGACTCCTCATCATTGTCATTCCAAGCAATGTAAGCTTTTCTAGTTGGAGGCTGTTGATCCTTGCCCTTAGTCTTCGTAGGCTTGTTTCTGTTTTGCAGCTTGTAACACTCAGATCTGATGTGGCCTGTTTTCCCACATTCATAACAAGTTATGACTTTGCTATCACTGGTATCACCCTTGCTGAAACCTTTTGTCTTGGAATTCGTAGGTTTTCTTGACTGACTTCCTTTCTTTTTCAGAAACTTTTTAAATTTTTTGACCAACATACCTATCTCAGGCTCTTCACTTGATTCATTTTCTGAGCTTTCTGAATATGGTTCAGATTTTGCTTTGTGAGTTTGAGTCTTCAGTGCAAGTCCTTTGCTTTTTCTGTTTGATTGCTCTGTCTCATTTAATCTGTGTAATTCCATCTCATGTTCACGAAGCTTTCCAAACAATGTTGCTATGGTCATATTGGAAAGATCTTTAGACTCAGCAATAGCAGTTATCTTGGGCTGCCATTCCCTTGACAAACACCTCATAACTTTTTCTATCTGCTGTTCATTATCCACAACTTTTCCCAGGGCATGTAGGTTTTTGATAATGTGAGTGAACCTTGTTTGTAGATCATTTATAGATTCGTCTTTCTTCATGCAGAAAAGTTCATACTCGTGCATAAGTGTATTTGTTCTTGCCCGTTTGACATCTGTAGTACCTTCATGTGTTTCTTGCAATGTGTCCCACATTTCCATTGCAGTCTTGCAATTTGACACTCTGAAGAATTCTTCAGCACTTAAAGCTGATGTTATAATATTTTTTGCTTTAGCATTGTAACCAACTTTCTTTTTGTCATCATCAGACCAATCAGATCTTGGTTTGATGATGCAGGATGATCCCTCAGTGCCTGCGATTTTGGGCACGTAGGGACCATTTTCCACTGCCTCTAGAATGTCCAGCCCACATGCTTCTAGAAAGATGAGCATCCTCTCTTTCCAATACATGTATGCTGTACCATTAAAGGCAGGGGGTCTGGTTAGAGACGCTCCTTCTCCTAGGAAATCTAAAGAAGTCATTTTCTTTTATGAGTTTTTCTCTAAAAAAGTTAGGCTCTTGATGCCAATTGTTGGAAAACTATGACTTCTTTTGACTAATAACAAGAGAATTAAGATTAAATCCAACTATTTAGACATAATTCCTATATTAATCATGCAACATTCATACAACTCATACACAACGGAAATTTAAAATCACATACAAAATTATCAAGAAGCATACAAGAATAAGCAGGTATACAATACTGAAAATTAAAGAGAAAGAATGAGAAAGATTGCACCAAGATATATCCTGGTTCAGCCGTTGATCTAACGGCCTACATCCAGTCCCGAAATCACAATATGATTTCAGCCTTTTGCTATAGAATGAATTCGAGTACTATTACAGATTTTCCAGTCTTCTACATGACCTATCAATCTAACTCCCTTCACTCCTATCTTGTCACCACTTGATCCGTGGAGTTTATCCCCAAACTCACACAAGATCACAATAAACTTCCTCTTGATGATATCACACCAACAAGGATAGCAACCAGTTTCCAAACTGGATTTTCTACACCTTCAAATACAAAGAATTGTCTTTTACATGAAACTAGATAAGTATCAAGAATTGAATTCAATCACTCTAGCATCACACAAAGAATGGATTTGCCAATGGATATTTTTGTGTGTTGAGAAACTTTTCTTTCAAAGTGTTTTTCAGAGGTGTGCAAATTTGAGAACAAAAGATTCTGAAAAATTATGAAAAGTTTTGTGCAAGAGTTCTATTAAAAAATGATTGAAGCATCTTATATATATTCAAGGAAAACACCAGGACTGTCGATTGCCTAATCGATTTTATAAAGGTTTAATCGATTGCTGCATCGAGTGTCGTATGTCTTGTGTTTCTGGAAACTTGAATCATATAAGCTTCACTTGATTGGACAATCGATTCATTCAATTTCTAAATCAGACCTGATGCTATGATTTTATTTAAATCGAGTGAGCAATCGAGTTGGCCAAAACTGGGTGCTCTCTGTAACTCGAGAAATAGCATCAATCGATTCGTCAATCGAGTGTTGTGATCAAAGTGACTCAGACCTGATGCTATGATTTTCTTTAAATCGAGTGAGCAATCGAGTTGGCCAAAACTGGGTGCTCTCTGTAACTCAAGAAATAGCATCAATCGATTCGTCAATCAAGTGTTGTGATCAAAGTGACTCAGACCCTTCAATCAATCAAGTTGACAATCGAGTGAGCCTTTTTCAGACCTTAGCTATTTTTAACAGAGTCTATGTGCCAATTGATTGATGAACCATGCAATCGATTGTCTAATCGATTCCTTAAGATTTGAGTTTGATAAAACTTGAATGAATGATAAATGTTCATTGGCAAGGACTTAAGTGTGAGACCCTAGTGATTAGTCTACTCAACTTGATACTTTGACACCTAATAACACTATACATTTTGCATCTCTCTCAAGTGCATCCTCCAACTTTGGTTGATTCCTTGAGTTGCAAGCTATTGTTCCATGTGTGTGGTGTCTTCATGTTTTCCTGAAATGTTTCTCAATTCAAAACATTAGATAAAGCAAATATTTCATATGCACTGTATGTTTGGGACTTAAATCAAAAACTTGATCACGGAAGCTCATGACTTACAATACTCTTGTTCAATTAAGGTTATAAACCAATCTTGTGCATCCAATAGGTGGGATTGTTTCATTGGATGAACATTTAGGTCATTTACGTCCTCCCGTGTCTTATTCTTATCCACTTAAGGATTTTAACCAATCTTGTGCGTCCAATAGGTGTGTTTGTGTTATTGGAGGAACATTTAGGTCATATTCGTCCTCTATAGGCTTATTGTTGTCCAATTAGGGTTTTTAAGCAATCTTGGGCATCCAATAAGTTCATTTTTGTCGTTGGATTAACATTTAGGACATTTTCGTCCTCCCTAGGCTTATTCTTAACCAATTAGGATTTTTAACCAATCTTGTGCATCCAATAGGTGTGTTGTGTCATTGTATGAACATCTAGGTCATTTTCATCCTCCCTTGGCTTGTTCTTGCCTAATTAGGGTTTTTAAGGAATCTTGTGCATCCAATAAGTTCATTTTTGTCGTTGGCATAACATTTAGGTCATTTTCGTCCTCCCTAGGCTTATTCTTCTCCAATTAGGGTTTTTAAGCAATCTTGTGCATCCAATAAGTTCATTTGTGTCGTTGGATTAACATTTAGGTCATTTTCGTCCTCCCTAGACTTTTTCTTAACCAATTAGGGTTTTTAACGAATCTTGTGCATCCAATAGGTGCGTTTGTGTCATTGGATGAATATTTAGTTCATTCTTATCCTCCCAAGTCTTATTCTTTTCCAATTAATGTTAATAAGTAATCTTGTTCATCCAATAGGTGTGTTTGAATCAATGGATGAACATTTAGGTCATTTTCATCTTCCAATGTCTTATTCTTGTCGAATTAGGGTTTTTAACGAATCTTGTGCATCTAATAGGTGTGTTTGCGTCATTGGAAGTACATTTAGGTCATTTTCGTCTTCCCTAGGGTTATTCTTGTCCAATTAGGGTTTTTAAGAATTCTTGTGCAACCAATAGGTGTGTTTGTGTCATTGGATGAACATTTAGGTCATTTTCCTCCTCCCTAGGCATATTCTTGTCAAATTAGGGCTTCTAAGAAATCCTGAGAATCCAATAATCACTTGTGTCATTAAATTAACATTTAGGTTATTTTCGTCCTCCCTAGGCTTATTCTTAACAAATTACGGCTTTTAATCATTCTTGTGCATCCAATAGGTGTGTTTGTGTCATTGGATGAATATTTAGGTTTCGTTCTCTCAAGTGTTATTCTTCTCTTGTTAAGGTTTTTAACCAATCTTGTTCATCCAATAAGTGTGTTTGTGTTAATGGATGAACATTTAGGTCATTTTCCTCCTTCCTAGAGTGATTCTTGTCCAATTATGGTTTCTAACTAATCTTGTGCATCCAATAAGTTCATTTGTGTCATTAGATTAAGATTTAGGTCTATTTTGTCATCTCTAGGATTATTCTTATCCAATTAGGGTTTTTCACCAATCTTGTGCTTCAAATAGGTTGTTTGTGTCATTGGATGAACATTTAGGTCATCTTTGTCCAATTAGGGTTTTTAACCAATCTTGTTCATCCAATAGATGTGTTTATGTCGTTCTTTCAACATTTATGTCATTTTTGTCCTCCCAATACTTATTCTTGTCCAATTAGGGTTTCTAACTAATCTTGTGCATCCAATAAGTTCATTTGTGTCATTGGATAAAGATTTAGGTTATTTTCGTCGTCTCTAGGATCATTCTTATCCAATTAGGGTTTTAAACAAATCTTGTTCATCCAATAGGTGTGTTTGTGTGATTGGTCGAACATTTAGTTCATTTTCATCCAATCTAGGCTTATTCTTGTCCAATGAGGGTTCTTTACCAATCTTGTGCATCCAATAAGTTCATTTGTGTCATTGGATTAACATTTAGGTCATTTTCGTCTTCCCTAGGCTTAGTGTTGTCCAATTAGGGTTTTTAATCAATCTTGTGCATCCAATAAGTTCAGTTGTGTCGTTCGATTAACATTTAAGTCATTTTCGTCCTCCCAAGGCATATTCTTGTCCAATTAGGGTTTGTTAGCAATCATGTGCAACCAATAAGTGTGTTTGTGTCTTTGGATGAACATTTAGGTCATTTTTGTCCTCCCTAGGCTTATTCTTGTCAAATTAAGGTTTTTAAGAAATCTTGTGCATCCAATAAATTCATTTGTGTTGTTGGATTAACATTTCGGTCATTTTCGTCCTCCCTAGGTTTATTCATAACCAATTAGGGTTTTAAAGTCATTGGATGAAGATTTAGGTGATTTTTGTCCTCCTAAGTCTCACTCTTGTCCAATTAAGGTTATTAACCTATCTTGTGCATCCAATAGGTGGGATTGTTTCATTGGATGAACATTTAGGTCATTTACGTCCTCCCGTGTCTTATTCTTATCCACTTAAGGTTTTGAACCAATCTTGTGCATCCAATAGGTGTGTTTGTGTTTGTGTTATTGGATGAACATTTAGGTCATATTCCTCCTATGTAGGCTTATTCTTGTCCAATTAGGGTTTTTAAGCAATCTTGGGCATCCAATAAGTTCATTTTTGTCGTTGGATTATCATTCAGGACATTTTCGTCCTCCCTAGGCTTATTCTTAACCAATTAGGATTTTTAACCAATCTTGTGCATCCAATAGGTGTGTTGTGTCATTGTATGAACATGTAGGTCATTTTCATCCTCCCTTGGCTTACTCTTGCCCAATTAGAGTTTTTAAGGAATATTGTGCATCCAATAAGTTCATTTTTGTCGTTGGCATAACATTTTGGTCATTTTCGTCCTCCCTAGGCTTATTCTTCTCCAATTATGGTTTTTAAGCAATCTTGTGCATCCAATAAGTTCATTTGTGTCGTTGGATTAACATTTAGGTCGTTTTCGTCCTCCCTAGACTTATTCTTAACCAATTAGGGTTTTTAACCAATCTTGTGCATCCAATAGGTGTGTTTGTGTCATTGGATGAATATTTAGTTCATTCATGTCCTCCCAAGTCTTATTCTTTTCCAATTAAGGTTAATAAGTAATCTTGTTCATCCAATAGGGGTGTTTGCATCAATGGATGAACATTTAGGTCATTTTCGTCTTCACAAGTCTTATTCTTGTTGAATTATGGTTTTTAACGAATCTTGTGCATCTAATAGGTGTCTTTGTGTCATTGGAAGTACATTTAGGTCATTTTCGTCTTCCCTGGGGTTATTCTTGTCCAATTAGGGTTTTTAACAAATCTTGTGCAACCAATAGGTGTGTTTGTGTCATTGGGTGAACATTTAGGTCATTTTCGTCTTCCCTAGGCATATTCTTGTCCAATTAGGGCTTTTAAGCAATCTTGTGAATCCAATAATCACTTGTGTCATTAAATTAACATTTAGGTTATTTTCGTTCTCCCTAGGCTTATTCTTAACCAATTACGGCTTTTAATCAATCTTGTGCATCCAATAGGTGTGTTTGTGTCATTGGATGAATATTTAGGTTTCGTTCTCCCAAGTGTTATACTTCTCTTGTTAAGGTTTTTAATCAATCTTGTTCATCCAATAAGTGTGTTTGTGTTAATGGATGAACATTTAGGTCATTTTCCTCCTCCCTAGACTGATTCTTGTCCAATTATGGTTTCTAAATAATCTTGTGCATCCAATAAGTTCATTTGTGTCGTTAGATTAAGATTTAGGTCTATTTTGTCGTCTCTAGGATTACTCTTATCCAATTAGGGTTTTTCACCAATCTTGTGCTTCCAATAGGTGTGTTTGTGTCATTGGATGAACATTTAGGTCATCTTTGTCCAATTTGGGTTTTTAACCAATCTTGTGCATCCAGTAGATGTGTTTGTGTCGTTCTTTCAACATTTAGGTCATTTTTGTCCTCCCTACACTTATTCATGTCCAATTAGGGTTTCTAACTAATCTTTTGCATCCAATAAGTTCATTTTTGTCATTGGATAAAGATTTAGGTTATTTTCGTCGTCTATAGGATCATTCTTATCCAATTAGGGTTTTAAACCAATCTTGTTCATCCAATAGCTGTGTTTGTGTCATTGGTCGAACATTTTGTTCATTTTCATCCTATCTGGGCGTATTCTTGTCCAATTAGGGTTCTTTACCAATCTTGTGCATCCAATAAGTTCATTTGTTTCATTGGATTAACATTTAGGTCATTTTTGTCTTCCCTAGGCTTAGTGTTGTCCAATTAGGGTTTTTAGCCAATCTTGTGCATCTAATAGGTGTATTTGTGTCATTGGATGAACATTTATGTCATTTTCGTCCTCCCAAGTCTTATTCTGGTCGAATTAGGGTTTTTAACGAATCTTACACATTTATTAGGTGTGTTTGTGTGATTGGAAGAACATTAAGGTAATTTTCATCTTCCCTAGGCTTAATCTAGTCCAATTAGGGTTTTTAATCAATCTTGTTCATCCAATAAGTTCATTTGTGTCGTTCGATTAACATTTAAGTCATTTTCGTCCTCCCTAGGTATATTCTTGTCCAATTAGGGTTTGTTAGCAATCTTGTGCAACCAATAAGTCTGTTTGTGTCTTTGGATGAACATTTAGGTCATTTTCGTCCTCTATAGGCTTATTCTTGTCAAATTAAGGTTTTTAAGCAATCTTGTGCATCCAACAAGTTCATTTGTGTTGTTGGATTAACATTTCAGTAATTTTCATTCTCCCTAGGTTTATTCATAACCTATTAGGGTTTTAAGTCATTGGATGAAGATTTAGGTCATTTTCATCCTCCCTTGGCTTATACTTGTCCAATTAGAGTTTTTAAGGAATCTTGTGCATCCAATAAGTTCATTTTTTTCGTTGGCAAAACATTTAAGTGATTTTCGTCCACCCTAGGCTTATTCTTCTCCAATTAGGGTTATAAGCAATCTTGTGCATCCAATAAGTTCATTTGTGTCGTTGGAATAACAATTAGGTCTTTTTCGTCCTCCCTAGACTTATGCTTAACCAATTAGGGTTTTTAACCAATCTTGTTCATCCAATAGGTGTGTTTGTGTCATTGGATGAACATTTAGGTCATTTTCGTCCCCGCAAGTCTAATTGTTGTCCAATTAGGGTTTTTAACCAATATTTGTTTTCAATAGGTGTGTTTGTGTCATTGGATGAATATTTAGGTCATTTTCATCCTCCCAAGTCTTATTCTTGTCCAATTAGGGTTCTTAACCATTCTTGTGCGTATAATAGGTGTATCTGTGTCATTTGATGAACATTTAGGTCATTTTCGTCTTCCCAAGTCTTATTCTTGTCGAATTAGGGTTTTTAACGAATCTTGTGCATCTAATAGGTGTGTTAGTGTCATTGGAAGTTCATTTAGGTTATTTTCGTCTTCCCTAGTTATTCTTGTCCAATTAGGGTTTTTAAGAAATCTTGTGCAACCAATAGAAGTGTTTGTGTCATTGGATGAACATTTAGGTCATTTTCGTCCTCCCTAGGCATATTCTTGTCCAATTAGGGCTTCTAAGCAATCTTGTCAATCCAATAATCAATGTGTCATTGAATTATCATTTAGGTTATTTTCGTCCTCCCTAGGTTTATTCTTAACCAATTACGGCTTTTAATCAATCTTGTGGATCAAATAGGTGTGTTTGTGTCATTGGATGAATATTAAGGTTTCATTCTCCCAAGTGTTATTCTTGTCCAATTAAGGTTTTTAATCAATCTTGTTCATCCAATAAGAGTGTTTGTGTCAATGGATGAACATTTAGGTCATTTTCGTCCTCCCTAGACTGATTCTTGTCCAATTAGAGTTTCTAACTAATCTTGTGCATCCAATAAGTTCATTTGTGTCATTAGATTAAGATTTAAGTCAATTTTGTCGTCTATAGGATTATTCTTATCCAATTAGGGTTTTTAACCAATCTTGTGCATCCAATAGATGTGTTTGTGTCATTGGATGAACATTTAGTTCATTTTTTGTCTAATTAGGGTTTTTAACCAATCTTGTGCATCCAATTGATGTGTTTGTGTCGTTCGTCCAACATTTAGGTAATTTTTTTTCCACACTAGACTTATTCTTGTCCAATTAGCGTTTCGAACTATTCTTGTGCATCAAATAAGTTCATTTGTGTCATTGGATAAAGATTTAGGTTATTTTCGTCGTCCCTAGGATCATTCTTATCCAATTATGGTTTTAAACTAATCTTCTTCATCCAATAGGTGTGTTTGTGTCATTGGTCGAACATTTACTTCATTTTCATCCTATCTAGGCTTATTCTTGTCCAATTTGGGTTCTTAACCACTCTTGTGCATCCAATAAGTTCATTTGTGTCATTGGATTAACATTTAGGTCATTTTCGTCTTCCCTATGCTTAGTGTTGTCCAATTGGGGTTTCTAGCCAATCTTGTGCATCTAATAGCTGTATTTGTTTCATTGGATTAGCATTTAGGTCATTTTCGTCCTCCCAAGTCTTATTCTGGTCGAATTAGGGTTTTTAACGAATCTTACGCATTTAATAGGTATGTTTGTGTCATTGGAACATCATTTAGGTCATTTTCGTCCTCCCTAGACTTATTCTTGTCCAATTAGAGTTTCTAACTAATCTTGTGCATCCAATAAGTTCATTGGTGTCATTGGATAAAGATTTAGGTTATTTTCGTCGTCTCTAGGATCATTCTTATCGAATTAGGGTTTTAAACCAATCTTGTTCATCCAATAGGTGTGTTTGTGTCATTGGTCGAACATTTAGTTCATTTTCATCCTATCTAGGCTTATTCTTGTCCAATTAGGGTTCTTTACCAATCTTGTGCATCCAATAAGTTCATTTGTGTCATTGGATTAACATTTAGGCCATTCTTGTCTTCCCTAGGCTTAGTGTTGTCCAATTAGGGTTTTTAGCCAATCTTGTGCATCTAATAGGTGTATTTGTGTCATTGGATGAACATTTATGTCATTTTCGTCCTCCCAAGGCATATTCTTGTCCAATTAGGGTTTTTTAGCAATCTTGTGCAACCAATAAGTGTGTTTGTGTCTTTGGATGAACATTTAGGTCATTTTCGTCCTCCCTAGGCTAATTCTTGTCAAATTAAGGTTTTTAAGCAATCTTGTGCGTCCAATAAATTCATTTGTGTTGTGGTATTAACATTTCGGTCATTTTGGTCCTCCCTAGGTTTATTCATAACGAATTAGGGTTTTAAATTCATTGGATGAAGATTTAGGTAATTTTTGTCCTCCTAAGTCTTACTCTTGTCCAATTAAGGTTATTAACCAATCTTGTGCATCCAATAGGTGGGATTGTTTCATTCGATGAACATTTAGGTCATTTACGTCCTCCTGTGTCTTATTCTTATCCACTTAAGGTTTTTAACCAATATTGTGCATCCAATAGGTGTGTTTGTGTTATTGGATGAACATTTAGGTCATATTCTTCATCTGTAGGCTTATTCTTGTCCAATTAGGATTTTTAAGCAATCTTGGGCATCCAATAAATTCATTTTTGTCGTTCGATTAACATTTAGGACATTTTTGTCCTCCCTAGGCTTATTCTTAACCAATTAGGATTTTTAACCAATCTTGTGCATCCAATAGGTGTGTTGTGTCATTGTATGAACATCTAGGTCATTTTCATCCTCCCTTGGCTTATTCTTGCCCAATTAGAGTTTTTAAGGAATCTTGTGCATCCAACAAGTTCATTTTAGTCGTTGGCATAACATTTAGGTCATTTTCGTCCTCCCTAGACTTATTCTTAACAAATTAGGGTTTTTAACCAATCTTGTGCATCCAATAGGTGTGTTTGTGTCATTGGATGAATATTTAGTTCATTCTTGTCCTCCCAAGTCTTATTCTTTTCCAATTAAGGTTAATAAGTAATCTTGTTCATCCAATAGGTGTATTTGTATCAATCGATGAACATTTAGGTCATTTTCGTATTCCCAAGTCTTATTCTTGTCGAATTAGGGTTTTTAACGAATCTTGTGCATCTAATAGGTGTGTTTGTGTCATTGGAAGTACATTTAGGTCATTTTCGTCTTCCCTAGGGTTATTCTTGTCCAATTAGGGTTTTTAAGAAATTTTGTGCAACCAATAGGTGTGTTTGTGTCATTGGATGAACATTTAGGTCATTTTCGTCCTCCCTTGGCATATTCTTGTCCAATTAGGGCTTTTAAGCAATCTTGTGAATCCAATAATCACTTGTGTCATTAAATTAACATTTAGGTTATTTTCGTCGTCCCTAAGCTTATTCTTAACCAATTACGGCTTTTAATCAATCTTGTGCATCCAATAGGTGTGTTTGAGTCATTGGATGAATATTTAGGTTTCGTTGTCCCAAGTGTTATTCTTCTCTTGTTAAGGTTTTTAATCAATCTTGTTCTTTTAATAAGTGTGTTTTTGTTAATGGATGAACATTTAGGTCATTTTCCTCCTCCCTATACTGATTCTAGTCCAATTATGGTTTCTAAATAATCAAGTGCATCCAATAAATTCATTGGTGTCATTAGATTAAGATTTAGGTCTATTTTGTCATCTCTAGGATTAATCTTATCCAATTAGGGGTTTTCACCAATCTTGTGCTTCCAATAGGTGTGTTTGTGTCTTTGGATGAACATTTAGGTCATTTTCGTCCTCCCTAGGCGTATTCTTGTCAAATTAAGGTTTTTAAGCAATCATGTGCATCCAATAAATTCATCTGCGTTGTTGGATTAACATTTCGGTCATTTTCGTACTCCCTAGGTTTATTCATAACCAATTAGGGTTTTTAAGTCATTGGATGAAGATTTAGGTGATTTTTGTCCTCCTAAGTCTTACTCTTGTCCAATTAAGGTTATTAACCAATTTTGTGCATCCAATAGGTGTGATTGTTTCATTGGATGAACATTCAGGTCATTTACGTCCTCTCGTGTCTTATTCTTATCCAATTAGGGTTTTTAACCAATCTTGTGCATCCAATAAGTGTGTTTGTGTTATTGGATGAACATTTAGGTCATATTCATCATCCGTTTGCTTATTCTTGTCCAAATAGGGTTTTTAAGCATTCTTGAGTGTCCAATAAGTTCATTTTTGTTGTTGGATTAACATTTAGGACATTTTCGTCCACCCTAGGCTTTTTCTTAACCAATTAGGATTTTTAACCAATCTTGTGCATCCAATAGGTGTGTTGTGTCATTGTATGAACATCTAGGTCATTTTCATCCTCCCTTCGCTTATTCTTTCCCAATTAGAGTTTTTAAGGAATCTTGTGCGTCCAATAAGTTCATTTTTGTCGTTGGCATAACATTAAGGTCATTTTCGTCCTCCCTAGACTTATTCGTCATTTACGTCATTTACTTAACATTTACGTCATTTTCGTCCTCCCTAGGCTTATACTTGTCAAATTACGGTTTTTTTACCAATCTTGTGCATCCAATAGGTGAGTTTGTGTCATTAGATGAACATTTAGGTCATTTTCGTCCCCGCAAGTCTTATTGTTGTCCAATTATAGTTTTTAACCAATCTTTGTATTCAATAGGTGTGTTTGTGTCATTGGATGAATATTTAGGTCATTTTCATCCTCCCAAGTCTTATTCTAGTCCAATTAGGGTTTTTAACCAATCTTCTGCATCCAATAGGTGTGTTTGTGTCATTGGATCAATATTTAGTTCATTCTTGTCCTCCCAAGTCTTATTCTTTTCCAATAAAAGTTATTAAGTAATCTTGTTCATCCAATAGGTGTGTTTGTGTCATTGGATGAACATTTAGGTCATATTCGTCCTCCCAAGTCTTATTCTTGACCAATTAGGGTTTTTAACCAATCTGGTGCATCCAATAGGTGTGTTTGTGTCATTGGATGATTATTTAGTTCATTTTTGTCCTCCCAAGTCTTATTCTTTTCCAATTAAGGTTATTAAGTAATCTTGTTCATCTAATAGGTGTGTTTGTGTCATTTGATGAACATTTAGGTCATTTTCGTCTTCCCAAGTCTTATTCTTGTCGAATTTGGGTTTTTAACGAATCTTATGCATCTAATAGGTGTGTTTGTGTCATTGGAAGTACATTTAGGTTATTTTCGTCTTCCCTGGGGTTATTCTTGTCCAATTAGGGTTTTTATGAAATCTTGTGCAACCAATACGTGTGTTTGTGTCATTGGATGAACATTTAGGTCATTTTCGTCCTCCCTAGGCATATTCTTGTCCAATTAGGGCTTTCAAGCAATCTTGTGAATCCAATAATCATTTGTGTCATTGAATTAACATTTAGGTTATTTTAGTTCTCCCTAGGCTTATTCTTAACATACTACGGCTTTTAATCAATCTTGTGCATCCAATAGGTGTATTTGTCTCATTGGATGAATATTTAGGTTTCGTGCTCCAAAGTGTTATTCTAGTCCGGTTAAGGTTTTTAATCAATCTTGTTCATCAAGTAAGTGTGTTTGTGTCAATGGATGAACATTTAGGTCATTTTCGTCCTCCCTAGACTGATTCTTGTCCAATTAGAGTTTCTAACTAATCTTGTGCATCCAATAAGTTCATTTGTGTCATTAGATTAAGATTTAGGTCAATTTTTTCGTCTTTAGTATTATTCTTATCCAATTAGGTTTTTTAACCAATCTTGTCCATCCAGTAGTTGTGTTTGTGCCATTAGATGAACATTTAGGTCATTTTTGTCCAATTAGGGTTTTTAACCAATCTTGTGCATCCAATAGATGTGTTTGTGTCGTTCGTCCAACATTTAGGTCATTTGTTTCCTCCCAAGACTTATTCTTGTCCAATTTATGTTTCTAACTAATCTTGTGCATCCATTGAGTTCATTTGTGTCATTGGATAATGATTTAGGTTATATTCGTTGTCTCTAGGATCATTCTTATCCAATTAGGGTTTTAAACCAATCTTGTGTATCCAATAGGTGTGTTTGTGTCATTGGTCGAACATTTCGTTCATTTTCATCCTATCTAGGCTAATTCTTGTCCAATTAGGGTTCTATACCAATCTTGTGCATCCAATAAGTTCATTTGTGTCATTGTATTAACATATAGGTCATTTTCGTCTTCCCTAGGCTTAGTGTTGTTCAATTAGGGTTTTTAGCCAATCTTGTGCATCTAATAGGTGTATTTGTGTCATTGGATGTTCATTTAGGTCATTTTCGTCCTCTCAAGTCTTATTCTGGTCGAATTAGGGTTTTAAACGAATCTAACGCATTTAATTGGTGTGTTTGTGTCATTGGTAGAACATTTAGGTCATTTTCGTCTTCCCTAGGCTTATTCTTGTCCAATTAGGTTTTTAAGAAATCTTGTGCAATCAATGGGTGTGTTTGTGACATTGGATGAACATTTAGGTCATTTTTGTCCAATTAGGGTTTTTAAGCAATCTTGAGCATCCAATAGGTGAGTTTGTGTCATGGGATGAACATTTAGGACATTTTCATCCCCGCAAGTGTTATTGTTGTCCAATTAGGGTTTTTAACCAATCTTTGAATTCAATAGGTGTGTTTGTGTCATTGGATGCATATTTAGATCATTTTCATCCTCCCAAGTCTTATTCTAGTCTAATTAGGGTTTTTAACCAATCTTGTGTATCCAATAGGTGTGTTTGTGTCATTGGATGAATATTTAGTTCATTCTTGTCCTCCCAAGTCTTATTCTTTTCTAATTAAGGTTATTAAGTAATCTTGTTCGTCCAATAGGTGTTTTTGTGTCATTGGATGAACATTTAGGTCATATTCGTACTCCCAAGTCTTATTCTTGTCCAATTAGGGTTTTTAGCCAATCTTGTGAATCTAATAGTTGTATTTGTGTCATTTGATGAACATTTAGGTCATTTTCGTCTTCCCAAGTCTTATTCTTGTCTAATTAGGGTTTTTAACGAATCTTGTGCATCTAATAGGTGTGTTTGTGTCATTGAAAGTAAATTTAGGTTATGTTCGTCTTCCCTAGGGTTATTCTTGTCCAATTAGGGTTTTTAAGAAATCATGTGCAACCAATACGTGTATTTGTGTCATATGATGAACATTTAGGTCATTTTCGTCTTCCCAAGGGTTATTCTTCTCTTGTTAAGGTTTTTAATCAATCTTGTTCATCCAATAAGTGTGTTTGTGTTAATGGATGAACATTTAGGTCATTTTCGTCCTCCCTAGACTGATTCTTGTCCAATTATGGTTTCTAACTAATCTTGTGCATCCAATAAGTTCATTTGTGTCATTAGATTAAGATTTAGGTCTACTTTGTCATCTCTAGGATTATTATTATCCAATTAGGGTTTTTCACCAACCTTGTGCTTCCAATAGGTGTGTTTATGTCATTGGATGAACATTTAGGTCATCTTTGTCCAATTAGGGTTTTTAACCAATCTTGTGCATCCAGTAGATGTGTTTGTGTCGTTCTTTCAACATTTAGGTCATTTTTGTCCTCCCTAGACTTATTCTTGTCCAATTAGGGTTTCTAACTAATCTTGTGCATCCAATAAGTTCATTTGTGTCATTGGATAAAGATTTAGGTTATTTTCGTCGTCTCTAGGATCATTCTTATCCAATTAGGGTTTTCAACCAATCTTGTGCATCCAATAGGTGTGTTTGTGTCATTGGTCGAACATTTAGTTCATTTTCATCCTATCTAGGCTTATTCTTGTCCAATTAGGGTTCTTTACCAATCTTGTGCATCCAATAAGTTCATTGGCGTCATTGGATTAACATTTAGGTCATTTTCGTCTTCCCTATGCTTAGTGTTGTCCAATTAGGGTTTTTAGCCAATCTTGTGCATCTAATAGGTGTATTTGTGTCATTGGATGAACATTTATGTCATTTTCGTCCTCCCAAGTCATATTGTGGTCGAATTAGGGTTTTTAACGAATCTTACGCATTTAATTGGTGTCTTTGTGTCATTGGAAGAACGTTTAGGTCATTTTCATCTTCCCTAGGCTTATTCTTGCCCAATTCGGGTTTTTAAGCAATCTTGTGCATCCAATAAGTTCATCTATGTCGTTCGATTAACATTTAAGTCATTTTCTTCCTCCCTAGGTATATTCTTTTCCAATTAGGGTTTTTTAGCAATCTTGTGCAACTAATAAGTGTGTTTGTGTCTTTGGATGAACATTTAGGTCATTTTCGTTTTCTATATGCTTATTCTTGTCAAATTAAGGTTTTAAAGCAATCTTGTGCTTCAAATAAATTCATTTCTGTTGTTGGATTAACATTTCGGTCATTTTCGTCCTCCCTAGGTTTATTCACAACCAATTAGGGTTTTTATATCATTGGATGAAGATTTAGGTAATTTTTGTCCTCCTAAGTCTTACTCTTGTCCAATTAAGGTTATTAACCAATCTTGTGCATCCAATAGGTGTGATTGTTTCATTGGATGAACATTTAGGTCATTTACGTCCTCCCGTGTCTTATTCTTATCCACTTTGGGTTATTAACCAATCTTGTGCATCCAATAGGTGTGTTTGTGTTATTGGATGAACATTTAGGTCATACTCGTCCTCCGTAGGCTTATTCTTGTCCAATTAGGGTTTTTTAGCAATCTTGTGCATCCAATAAGTTCATTTTTGTCATTGGATTGACATTTAGGACATTTTCGTCCTCCCTAGGCTTATTCTTAACCAATTAGGATTTTTAACCAATCTTGTGCATCCAATAGGTGTGTTTGTATCATTGTATGAACATCTAGGTTATTTTCATCCTCCCTTGGCTTATACTTGTCCAATTAGAGTTTTTAAGGAAACTAGTGTGTAAGACCCATAATTTTAAAGTGTACTTTATGTATTTTAATGGATCTTGGTATTGAACTCAAGGGCTTTTTAGCCAAAGTTATTAATATTTTGGAGTTTATATAATCAAAAGGTATTTTGATGCTTGATTAAAATTACTCGTCGATAAATAAGTTAATTAACTGCGGTGAATCTTTTACGAATAGTTTTATGCGTTTTGGGTAAAAGAGTAATTTAATAAATATCTATAAAGTTGGAGATATTTGTTAATTATTATTAATATATATATATATATATTTATATATATATATATATATAGAAAAGGAAAAGAAAGAAATAAGGAGAAGAGAAGTAGAAAGGAAAGAAAAAGAGAGAAAGGAAAAACAAAGGAAGGAAAATCAGAATTTCCTTCTTCCTCACTGCCTCGCGTGAACAAATTTCTTCCTCCCTCCATTGTTGCTCGTTTTTTCTTTCTTTTCCTCCCTTAGAGTTCGAAATTGATAGTGGGTTATAGGACAAGGATTTCTCAACTTCACTCTTCCTCTTTGATTCGAAAACGGAGAAAAACGGTATTAGGGATTCAAACTCAAATCTCCCCGTTTCATCTAGATCTAAGCGTTGTTTCAAGAAGTGATAGAAGGGAAAGTTGCTCACCACTACACTACGGTGCTAGTGAGCTAACTTTGGAAGCGGCGTTGCAAGCGGAGATTTTTACCGGATTTGCTCACGGTACCGTAATCGGACGAAAAAGCTAAAGTGAAGGTAAGGGCTCCTTCCAAACTTTTAGTTTGCATTTAGGGACTTACTTGTGGTTGTGTGGAAAAGAATTTGGTTAGGGTAAAAGTAAGGTTTTATGGAGAATGAATTTTAAACCCATTTATGTATGATTTTGAGTATATGAAACTTGTTGTGTTTGAGTGATGGATTATGTTGATTTGTGTTCGTTGTTTTGACGTATCCTAAATTGATAACTGATGAAATTTGAGTTTGTTTTGTGTGGTTTGTGTGGAAAATGATTTGGAATGAAGTAGGGATTGATTGTGAAAGTATGTGTGAGTTTGTTTTGTGTCGTTTGTGTGGAAAATGATTTGGAATGAAGTAGGGATTGATTGTGAAAGTATGTGAAAGATGGTTTTGTGTGGAATTTGAAAACCATTAAGTTAAACGAGTATTAAGAATGGGGAATCTCTTAATGTCTTGTTTACTTAATGTGAGTTTGTGAAAATCGTTTAAGTTAAATGAGAATTAAGAATGGGGAATCTCTTAATGTCTCGTTTACTTAATGTTGTTTTGAAATCGTTTAAGTTAACTGGGCGTTAAGAATGGGGAATCTCTTAATGTCTTAGTTACTTAACGTTGCTTGAAAATCGTTTAAGTTAACTGAGCGTTAAGAATGGGGAATCTCTTAATGTCTTGGTTACTTAATGTTTGTTTTTGAAAATCGTTTCAGTTAAATGAGTATTAAGAATGGGGAATCTCTTAATGTCTTATTTACTGAATGTTTTGTTGTGGGAATCGTTTAAGTCAAAAGTATATTAAGAATGGGGAATCTCTTAATATGTCTGTTTGCTTAATGTTTGGCGTGAAAATGGTTTAAGTCAAATGAGTGTTAAAAATGGGGAATCTTTTAATAACTACATTTGCTTAACGATTGTTGTGAATGGAGTCAGTATACGCTCATGCATTTTCATGCTTTTTGTAAATCGTGCAGACCCGTGATAGGTGGCACCTTGATAAATAGTACTTTGGCCTGTGATAGGCGGTACATTTATGATTTACGTTTTTGTAAGTTGTGCAGACCCGTGATAGGTGGCACCTTGGTAAATAGTACTTTGGCCCGTGATAGGCGGTACATTTACGACTTACGGTTTTTTGTAAATTGTGCAGACCCGTGATAGGTGGCACCTCGGTAAAGAGTACTTTGGCCTGTGATAGGCGGTACCTTTACAATTTAGGTTCTTTTTAGTAAGCCGTGCAGACCCGTGATAGGTGGCACCTTGGTAAACGATACGGGCCCGTGATAGGCAGTACGTTTATGGTTTACGCTTTTTAATAAATCGTGTAGACCCGTGATTGGTGTTACCTCGGTAATTGGTACTTTGGCCTGCGATAGGCGGTACAATTATGATTTACGGCCCTTCGAGGAGGGTTTTGGTTTGGAATTCTGAGTCCATGCATTTTGGCATATACGCATTGCATTAGGGTGCTCAGCACACGAGTCGTGGTTGATCAGAATTTTGATTGTGTGGATTTTGCTAAGTGTTATGGTTTGAAATTATGTGTAAGTGTGTTTTGATTCAGATTGTGATTTCGTTGATTGCACTAAGAGTTATGTTTTGGAATTGTGTGATAGTATGTTAGGTTGTAAAAACGTTTTCGAAACTCATAATGACGTGGTGCTTGTATGGGTATTGCTAAGTGTTAAGGTTTGGAGTGGTGTTTGTATGTGATTGAGTTAGTTTATGTATTTTTGAAAGAATACACAGGGAAATCGATTTACCCAATCGATTTGATGAGTTACAGGGGCCCTGTCATTCACGAAATCGATTTACCCAATCGATTTTGTAAGAAGTATTTCAAAATCATTTAAGTAATCGATTTGGATACAATTGGATTCAAGTCAGGGGCTTCGTTTTCTCGAAATCGATTTACCCAATCGATTGGATTCAATACAGGGGCTCTATTTGTCTGTCAATTGATTTACCCAATCGATTGAGTCAATCGATTTACCCAATCGATTGATTTAAGCCTAGAGTTCAGTTTTCACTAAA
Organism: Cicer bijugum; assembly: GCA_037974875.1. Taxonomy (NCBI): domain Eukaryota; kingdom Viridiplantae; phylum Streptophyta; class Magnoliopsida; order Fabales; family Fabaceae; genus Cicer; species Cicer bijugum. The sequence continues at coordinate 2,076,705 of JBBPBT010000478.1, forward strand.
AACTTTCAGGAAATTGATTTCCCCAATCGATTGGTTCAGTGGGAAATCTTATGTTGAGTTTGATAATTGATTTGTCAATTGATTTATCAATGCTTTGTTCAGTTATGTATTACTTGATGGATTGATAACTCTATTTGATGTCATTTACATTTGGCAAGCTTTACATGAACTTTTAGCATGTGGAAAAACCCATCTAATATGTTTGATAAATTGAAAAGGTTATTTGTGCATTGAAAAGTTAAATGTTATGTGTTAACTGTTAATTTCGGTTGGTGACCCTTTACAACTATTGTGGAAATCTGGGCTTTGCCCTCAGATGAGAGTCAGGATGATCCTACCAGTACGTACCCTCCGGAAGGGAATGTGGATGGGAGTGCTTGATTGGAGCTACGTTAGGAGAATCTCACGGGGCGCGTGGAGATTACTCAAGGCGTATAGTTTTTTTGATTATGTATAGAATGATCAGACTAGGTTGTCACTCAGGACACATATGTCCTTCTTTTGGGCTACTTTTATTGTAAAGTTGAAAGGATGTACATGTACTATTGCTGACAGCAGGACATGCCTTGGATTTATATTTTGAAAAACTTTTCCGCTGCTTGTAAATTTTAATGACTTAGTTATATATCCAAAGGTTTTATTTTATTAATTTGCTCGGTTTTATTTATTTCCTTGTTGTATTTTTAATTTCTTTCGAAAAAAAAAATACACCCTCGCTTTGAAAAACGGGGTGTTACATTGTGGTATTAGAGCCTTGGTTTGGTTTTCTTTGGGGGCTGTGGAACCTTTAATTATAGATTGTAGGGTAGGAGTTGTTGTCTGATAATGTGTCGGTTTAGGTGGTTTGAGTTGTCAAGTTCAGAATAATTATTATGTGCTGATGTGGTCGGAAGTTATTTTTGGAATTATTGAAGTAGTGTTAAGACTCTACTTGATGATGGTTTTATAGGAAAACCATGCCGCCAAGGAGGAATGACGTTCTGAGAGCCAATGCCAATAGGGATGATCGGATGGCGGTGGCTATGAATAACATGGCCGCTTCTGTTGCTGCACAGACTGCTGCCAAGACTCAACGTGACCTCAAAAAGAGGGAAAGAGAGATTCGTGCTGCGGAGTCAAGAGGGCTAGAAGACTTCCATCGTTACAATCCTCCTAAGTTTAAGGGGGATGAGAACAAGGAGAAAGCGGATCAGTGGATCCAAGAAGTGGAGAAAATCTTCGAAATGATTAACTGTCAGGCGGCAGTGAAGGTCAACTATGCCACTTACATGCTATTGGGGGATGTTGAGTACTGGTGGAGGAGTGTAAAACTATTGATGAGATCAGCTCACGAGGAGGTGAACTGGGAATCATTCAAGAGGAAGTTTTTAGACAAATACTTCCCGATGAGTACCAGGACTAAATTGGGCGATGATTTCCTGAAACTGCATCAGGGGAACATGACCGTGGGCGAATATGCTGCTAAATTTGAATCGCTTTCAAGGCATTTTCGGTTTTTCCGTGAAGAGATTGATGAACCATTCATGTGTCATCGCTTCCAAGACGGACTAAAGTATGAGATTCAAGACTCTGTCTTGCCCTTGGGAATTCAACGTTTCCAAGCCCTTGTGGAGAAATGTAGAGAAGTTGAGGATATGAAGAACAAGAGGGCTAGCCGAGGAGGAAATTTTAATGCAGGAGGGCCCAATCGGGTGAATTATCAGAACAACAAAGGGAAACAAGTTGCAAAACCTTATGATCGACCACGAACTAACAACAGTGGCCAGAATCGCCCAGGGAACCAGAATTTTGGGAGACAATTGGGGCGAGTGGTTCGATGTTTCCGATGTGGGGCAGATGGACATTATGCTAACGCCTGTACCCCTAATACTCTCACCTGCTACAATTTTCAGAAGCCAGGACACATGGCAAAGGATTGCACGGCTCCGAAGGCGAAACCAGTTGTGAATGTAGCTAGGGCTACTCGTCCTACGGCTAGAGGGCGCATTTATTGTGTGAGTGCTGAAGAGGGGAATCCATCTGGCAATCTGATTCAGCGTGACTGTGAGATTGCAGGTAACACTCTAACTGCACTTTTTGACTCGGGGGCAACCCATTCCTTCATTGCTATGGATTGTGTGAATCGTTTGAAGCTATCTGTGTCTGCTTTACCTTTTGATTTGGTTGTTTCCACGCCTGCTAAGACGTTGACAGTAAATTTTGCATGTTTACATTGTCAAATAACTATCCAGAATAGGGATTTCTTGGTTAATTTGATTTGTTTACCACTACAATCACTCGAGGTCATCCTCGGTATGGATTGGATGCCGTATCACTATGTGATCTTAGATTGTGCTCGCAAATTGGTTCTTTTCCCCGAACCAGGAGTTGTTAAATATTTAGCCGTTAACAAACTCCGAGTGTCGCTAAGTGAAGGGACTCATGAGTTTTTGTCTCTGGCCCATGTGGAGGCAAAGATAAATGTGAACATAGAAGATGTGATGCTTGTCAATGAGTACCGGGATGTATTTCCAACGGAAATTCCAGGATTGCCACCGGTAAGAGAAGTGGAATTTTTCATTGATTTGCACCCAGGAACGGGACCAATTTTGATTGCACCGTACCGAATGTCACCATTGGAATTAAACGAGCTTAAAGGTCAAATTGAAGATTTGTTGAAGAGGAAATTTATTAGACCAAGCGTATCACCATGGGGAGCTCCAGTTTTACTAGTTAAGAAGAAGGACGGAAGCTCACGCTTATGCGTGGATTATAGACAGCTTAATAAGGCAACTATTAAGAATCGTTATCCTTTGCCACGCATCGATGATTTAATGGATCAATTGAGAGGGGCAGCGATATTCTCGAAGATTGACTTGAAGTCGGGTTACCATCAGATTCGAGTAAGGGAAGGAGATATTCAGAAAACCGCATTCAGAACCCGTTATGGGCATTATGAATATCTGGTTATGCCGTTTGGAGTTACCAATGCACCGACAATTTTCATGGATTACATTAATAGAATCTTTAGTCCATTCCTTGATAAGTTTGTTGTGGTGTTCATTGATGATATATTGATTTATTCAAAAACTGAAGAAGAGCATGGAGAACACTTACGTCAAGTTCTTGAGATTTTACGCAAGAAGCAATTGTATGCCAATTTGTCAAAGTGTGAATTTTGGCTAGAAAAGGTGAATTTCTTGGGACATGTGATAACCAAGGAAGGAATCGCTGTAGATCCGGCCAAGATTGAGGCGGTCCTTGCTTGGAAACAGCCTCAGACTGTCACGGACATACGAAGTTTTGTAGGGCTGGCAGGGTACTACAGGAGATTTATTGAAGGTTTTGCTAAGATTGTGTCCCCATTGACACATCTTACCAGAAAGGATCAACCGTTCTCATGGACGGAGAAGTGTGAGGAAAATTTTTAGTTACTGAAGACAAAATTGACAACCTCACCAGTGTTGGTGTTACCGCAATCAGATGAACCCTATGAAGTTTATTGTGATGCGTCTCACCAAGGGTTGGGATGTGTGCTGATGCAACACAAGAAAGCTGTAGCTTATGCCTCCAGGCAATTGAAGATTCATGAGAGAAACTATCCTACTGATGATTTGGAGCTTGCTGCGGTTGTTTTTGCATTGAAGATCTGGAGGCACTACTTATATGGGTGCACGTTCATCGTGTTCAGTGACCATAAGAGTTTGAAATATTTGTTTGATCAGAAGGAATTGAACATGCGTCAGAGAAGATGGATGGAGACTCTCAAGGATTTCGATTTCACGCTACAGTACCACCCTGGGAAGGCCAATGTAGTGGCTGATGCATTGAGTAGAAGAAGTGTATCGGTGTCTTCAATAATTATGGCTAGACAACAAGAGTTGTGGGAAGCTTTTCGAGACCTACACTTGAACGTAGAGTTTGCACCGGGAATTTTGAGACTCGGAATGATTAAGATTTCGAGTGGACTACTTGAAGACATTGCAAATTCTCAAAATGACGTCTTAATTCAGGAGAAGAGGAACCTAATAGTGCAAGGGAAGACAACAGAGTTCAAAATTGGAGCAGATAATATTCTACGATGTAATGGTAGGATTTGTGTACCAGAAATTATGGATATGAGGAAAACAATTTTAGAAGAGGCTCATAAGAGCAAGTTGAGTATTCATCCTGGAGCAACAAAGATGTATCAAGATTTGAGACAGAATTATTGGTGGCCAGGAATGAAGAAACATGTAGCGGAGTATGTATCGACTTGTCTGACTTGTCAGAAAGCGAAGGTGGAACATCAGCGACCTGCTGGGATGTTGCAACCTTTAGATATACCTGAATGGAAGTGGGACAGCATTTCCATGGATTTTATAACTGGATTGCCTAAAACAAGGAGAAAGAATGATTCTATATGGGTGATAGTGGATCAATTGACTAAATCCGCACACTTTTTGCCAGTGAAGACCACTTATAAGGTAGACCAGTTAACGGAGATCTACATTGCTGAAATTGTGAGGTTACACGGGGTACCATCGAGTATTGTATCAGACCGAGATCCGAAGTTCACCTCGCATTTTTGGGGAGCATTGCATGAAGCATTGGGAACGAAACTACGGTTGAGTTCAACTTACCATCCACAAACAGACGGACAGACTGAAAGGACGAATCAGTCACTGGAAGATCTGTTGAGAGCATGTGTATTAGATTATCGAGGAAGTTGGGATGATGTGCTTCCATTGATTGAGTTCACCTACAACAATAGTTTCCACGCGAGTATTGGAATGGCGCCATATGAGGCTTTATACGGGCGCAAGTGTCAAACGCCCTTGTGTATGTATAAGGACGGTGAAAATATGATCGTCGGACCAGAGATGGTGCAACAGACTACAGCTAAGGTGAGGAAAATCAAGGAGAAAATGAAGACTTCACAGGATCGTCAGAAGAGTTATGCGGACAAGCGTCGCAGACTTTTGGAATTCGAATAGGGTGACCATGTATTTCTGAGAGTCACACCTACTACTGGAGTTGGTAGAGCATTGAAATCGAAGAAGTTGACTCCGAAATTCATTGGACCATATCAAATTTCTGCACGAATTGGGCCCATTGCTTATCGGATTGCATTACCTCCGATACTGTCCAATATCCATGATGTGTTTCATGTGTCACAATTGAGGAAATATCTTGCAGATCCATCTCATGTGATCGAACCAGACACAATCCAGCTAAAGGATAACTTGTCATTCGAAGTACCACCGGTGAGAATTGATGACAGGAAGATCAAGCGATTGAAGACCAAGGATGTTTCGTTAGTCAAAGTGATTTGGAACCCAATTACTGGAGATGCAACTTGGGAACTAGAGAATAAGATGAGAGAACAACACCCAGAGTTATTTATCGACCCATAGTTTCGAGGACGACACTAATTTTAGGGGGGTAGTAATGTAAGACCCATAATTTTAAAGTGTACTTTATGTATTTTAATGGATCTTGGTATTGAACTCAAGGGCTTTATAGCCAAAGTTATTAATATTTTGGAGTTTATATAATCAAAAGGTATTTTGATGCTTGATTAAAATTACTCGTCGATAAATAAGTTAATTGACTGCGGTGAATCTTTTACGAATAGTTTTATGCGTTTTGGGTAAAAGAGTAATTTAATAAATATCTATAAAGTTGGAGATATTTGTTAATTATTATTAATATATATATATATATATATATATTTATATATATATAGAAAATGAAAAGAAAGAAATAAGGAGAAGAGAAGTAGAAAGGAAAGAAAAAGAGAGAAAGGAAAAACAAAGGAAGGAAAATCAGAATTTCCTTCTTCCTCACTGCCTCGCGTGAACAAATTTCTTCCTCCCTCCATTGTTGCTCGTTTTTGCTTTCTTTTCCTCCCTTAGAGTTCGAAATGGATAGTGGGTTATAGGACAAGGATTTCTCAACTTCACTCTTCCTCTTTGATTCGAAAACGGAGAAAAACGGTATTAGAGATTCAAACTCAAATCTCCCCGTTTCATCTAGATCTAAGCTTCGTTTCAAGAAGTGATAGAAGGGAAAGTTGCTCACCACTACACTACGGTGCTAGTGAGCTAACTTTGGAAGCGGCGTTGCGAGCGGAGATTTTTACCAGATTTGCTCACGGTACCGTAATCGGATGAAGAAGCTAAAGTGAAGGTAAGGGCTCCTTCCAAACTTTTAGTTAGCATTTAGGGACTTACTTGTGGTTGTGTGGAAAAGAATTTGGTTAGGGTTAAAGTAAGGTTTTATGGAGAATGAATTTTAAACCCATTTATGTATGATTTTGAGTATATGAAACTTGTTGTGTTTGAGTGATGGATTATGTTGATTTGTGTTCGTTGTTTTGACGTATTCTAAATTGATAACTGATGAAATTTGAGTTTGTTTTGTGTGGTTTGTGTGGAAAATGATTTGGAATGAAGTAGGGATTGATTGTGAAAGTATGTGTGAGTTTGTTTTGTGTGGTTTGTGTGGAAAATGATTTGGAATGAAGTAGGGATTGATTGTGAAAGTATGTGAAAGTTGGTTTTGTGTGGAATTTGAAAACCATTAAGTTAAACGAGTATTAAGAATGGGGAATCTCTTAATGTCTTGTTTACTTAATGTGAGTTTGTGAAAATCGTTTAAGTTAAATGAGAATTAAGAATGGGGAATCTCTTAATGTCTCGTTTACTTAATGTTGTTTTGAAATCGTTTAAGTTAACTGGGCGTTAAGAATGGGGAATCTCTTAATGTCTTAGTTACTTAACGTTGCTTGAAAATCGTTTAAGTTAACTGAGCGTTAAGAATGGGGAATCTCTTAATGTCTTGGTTACTTAATGTTTGTTTTTGAAAATCGTTTCAGTTAAATGAGTATTAAGAATGGGGAATCTCTTAATGTCTTATTTACTGAATGTTTTGTTGTGGGAATCGTTTAAGTCAAAAGTATATTAAGAATGGGGAATCTCTTAATATGTCTGTTTGCTTAATGTTTGGCGTGAAAATGGTTTAAGTCAAATGAGTGTTAAAAATGGGGAATCTTTTAATAACTACATTTGCTTAACGATTGTTGTGAATGGAGTCAGTATACGCTCATGCATTTTCATGCTTTTTGTAAATCGTGCAGACCCGTGATAGGTGGCACCTTGATAAATAGTACTTTGGCCTGTGATAGGCGGTACATTTATGATTTACGTTTTTGTAAGTTGTGCAGACCCGTGATAGGTGGCACCTTGGTAAATAGTACTTTGGCCCGTGATAGGCGGTACATTTACGACTTACGGTTTTTTGTAAATTGTGCAGACCCGTGATAGGTGGCACCTCGGTAAAGAGTACTTTGGCCTGTGATAGGCGGTACCTTTACAATTTACGTTCTTTTTAGTAAGTCGTGCAGACCCGTGATAGGTGGCACCTTGGTAAACGATACGGGCCCGTGAAAGGCAGTACGTTTATGGTTTACGCTTTTTAGTAAATCGTGCAGACCCGTGATAGGTGGCACCTTGGTAATTGGTACTTTGGCCTGCGATAGGCGGTACAATTATGATTTACGGCCCTTCGATGAGGGTTTTGGTTTGGAATTCCGAGTCCATGCATTTTGGCATATACGCATTGCATTAGGGTGCTCGGCACACGAGTCGTGGTTGATCAGAATTTTGATTGTGTTGATTTTGCTAAGTGTTATGGTTTGAAATTATGTGTAAGTGTGTTTTGATTCAGATTGTGATTTCGTTGATTGCACTAAGAGTTATGTTTTGGAATTGTGTGATAGTATGTTAGGTTGTAAAAACGTTTTCGAAACTCATAATGACGTGGTGCTTGTATGGGTATTGCTAAGTGTTAAGGTTTGGAGTGGTGTTTGTATGTGATTGAGTTAGTTTATGTATTTTTGAAAGAATACACAGGGAAATCGATTTACCCAATCGATTTGATGAGTTACAGGGGCCCTGTCATTCACGAAATCGATTAACCCAATCGATTTTGTAAGAAGTATTTCAAAATCATTTAAGAAATCGATTTGGTAAATTGATTTGGATACAATTGGATTCAAGTCAGGGGCTTCGTTTTCTCGAAATCGATTTCCCCAATCGATTGGATTCAATACAGGGGCTATGTCTGTCTGTCAATTGATTTACCCAATCGATTGAGTCAATCGATTTACCCAATCGATTGATTTAAGCCCAGAGTTCAGTTTTCACTAAAAACTTTCAGGAAATTGATTTCCCCAATCGATTGGTTCAGTGGGAAATCTTATGTTGAGTTTGATAATTGATTTCTCAATTGATTTATCAATGCTTTGTTCAGTTATGTATTACTTGATGGATTGATAACTCTATTTGATGTCATTTACATTTGGCAAGCTTTACTTGAACTTTTAGCATGTGGAAAAACCCACCTAATATGTTTGATAAATTGAAAAGGTTATTTGTGCATTGAAAAGTTAAATGTTATGTGCTAACTGTTAATTTCGGTTGGTGACCCTTTACAACTATTGTGGAAATCTAGGCTTTGCCCTCAGATGAGAGTCAGGATGATCCTATTGGTACGTACCATCTGGAAGGGAATGTGGATGGGAGTGCTTGATTGGAGCTACGTTAGGAGAATCTCACGGGGCGCGTGGAGATTACTCAAGGCGTATAGTTTTTTTGGTTATGTATAGAATGATCAGACTAGGTTGTCACTCAGGACACATATGTCCTTCTTTTGGGCTACTTTTATTGTAAAGTTGAAAGGATGTACATGTACTATTGCTGACAACAGGACATGCCTTGGATTTATATTTTGAAAAACTTATCCGCTGCTTGTAAATTTTAATGACTTAGATATATATCCAAAGGTTTTATTTTATTAATTTGCTAGGTTTTATTTATTTCCTTGTTGTATTTTTAATTTCTTTCGAAAAAAAAAAATACACCCTCGCTTTGAAAAACGGGGTGTTACATTGTGCATCCAATAAGTTCATTTTTGTCGTTGGCATAACATTTAGATCATTTTCGTCCACCCTAGGCTTATTCTTCCCCAATTAGGGTTATTAAGAAATCTTGTGCATCCAATAAGTTCATTTGTGTCTTTGGATTAACATTTAGGTCTTTTTCGTCCTCCCTAGACTTATGCTTAACCAATTAGGGTTTTTAACCAATATTGTGCATCCAATAGGTGTGTTTGTGTCATTGACTTAACATTTAGGTCATTTTCGTCCTCCCTAGGCTTATACTTGTCAAATTACGGTTTTTAACCAATCTTGTGCATCCAATAGGTGTGTTTGTGTCATTGGATGAAAATTTAGGTCATTTTCGTCCCCGCAAGTCTAATTGTTGTCCAATTAGGGTTTTTAACCAATATTTGTCTTCAATAAGTGTGTTTGTGTCATTGGATGAATATTTAGGTCATTTTCATCTTCCCAAGTCTTATTCTAGTCCAATTAGGGTTCTTAACCAATCTTGTGCATCTAATAGGTGTATTTGTGTCATTTGATGAACATTTAGGTCATTTTCGTCTTCCCAAGTCCTATTCTTGTCGAATTAGGGTTTTTAACGAATCTTGTGCAACTAATAGTTGTGTTGGTGTCATTGGATGTTCATTTAGGTTATTTTCGTCTTCCTTAGTTATTCTTGTCTAATTAGGGTTTTTAAGAAATCTTGTGCAACCATTAGGTGTGTTTGTGTCATTGGATGAACATTTATGTCATTTTTGTCCTCCCTAGGCATATTCTTGTCCAATTAAGGCTTTTAAGCAATCTTGTGAATCCAATAATCATTTGTGTCATTGAATTAACATTTAGGTTATTTTCGTCATCCCTAGGTTTATTCTTAACCAATTACGGCTTTTAATCAATCTTGTGTATCAAATAGGTGTGTTTGTGTCATTGGATGAATATTTAGGTTTCATTCTCCCAAGTGTTATTCTTGTCCAATTAAGGTTTTTAATCAATCTTGTTCATCCAATAAGTGTGGTTGTGTCAATGATTGAACATTTAGGTCATTTTCGTCCTCCCTAGACTGATTCTTGTCCAATTAGAGTTTCTAACTAATCTTGTGCATCCAATAACTTCATTTGTGTCATTAGATTAAGATTGAGGTCAATTTTGTCGTCTCTAGGATTATTCTTATCCAATTAGGGTTTTTAACCAATCTTGTGCATCCAATAGGTGTGTTTGTGTCATTGGATGAACATTTAGGTCATTTTTTGTCCAATTAGAGTTTTTAACTAATCTTGTGCATCCAATAGATGTGTTTGTGTCGTTCGTCCAACATTTAGGTCATTTTTGTCCACCCTAGACTTATTCTTGTCCAATTAGGGTTTCAAACTAATCTTGTGCATCCAATAAGTTCATTTGTTTCATAGTATAAAGATTTAGGTTATTTTCGTCGTCTCTAAGATCATTCTTATCCAATTAGGTTTTTAAACCAATCTTGTTCATCCAATAGGTGTGTTTGTGTCATTGGTCGAACATTTAGTTCATTTTCATCCTATTTAGGCTTATTCTTGTCCAATTAGGGTTCTTAACCAATCTTGTGCATCCAATAAGTTCATTTGTGTCATTGGATTAACATTTAGGTCATTTTCTTCTTCCATAGGCTTAGTGTTGTCCAAATAGGGTTTTTAGCCAATCTTGTGCATCTAATAAGTGTATTTGTGTCATTGGATGAACATTTAGGTCATTTTCGTCCTCTCAAGTCTTATTCTGGTCGAATTAGGGTTTTAAACGAATCTAACGCATTTAATTGGTGTATTTGTTTGGAAGAACATTTAGGTCATTTTCGTCTTCCCTAGGCTTATTCTTGTCCAATTAGGTTTTTAAGAAATCTTGTGCAATCAATGGGTGTGTTTGTGACATTGGATGAACATTTAGGTCATTTTTGTCAAATTAGGGTTTTTAAGCAATCTTGAGCATCCAAAAGGTGAGTTTGTGTCATGGGATGAACATTTTGGTCATTTTCGTCCCCGCAAGTCTTATTGTTGTCCAATTAGGGTTTTTAACCAATCTTTGTATTCAATAGGTGTGTTTGTGTCATTGGATGAATATTTAGATCATTTTCATCCTCCCAAGTCTTATTCTAGTCTAATTAGGGTTTTTAACCAATCTTGTGTATCCAATAGGTGTGTTTGTGTCATTGGATGAATATTTAGTTCATTCTTGTCCTCCCAAGTCTTATTCTTTTCTAATTAAGGTTATTAAGTAATCTTGTTCATCCAATAGGTGTTTTTGTGTCATTGGATGAACATTTAGGTCATATTCGTACTCCCAAGTCTTATTCTTTTCCAATTAGGGTTTTTAGCCAATCTTGTGAATCTAATAGTTGTATTTGTGTCATTTGATGAACATTTAGGTCATTTTCGTCTTCCCAAGTCTTATTCTTGTCTAATTAGGGTTTTTAACGAATCTTGTGCTTCTAATAGGTGTGTTTGTGTCATTGAAAGTAAATTTAGGTTATGTCCATCTTCCCTAGGGTTATTCTTGTCCAATTAGGGTTTTTAAGAAATCTTGTGCAACCAATACGTGTATTTGTGTCATATGATGAACATTTAGGTCATTTTTGTCTTCTCAAGGGTTATTCTTCTCTTGTTAAGGTTTTTAATCAATCTTGTTCATCCAATAAGTGTGTTTGTGTTAATGGATGAACATTTAGGTCATTTTCGTCCTCCCTAGACTGATTCTTGTCCAATTATGGTTTCTAACTAATCTTGTGCATCCAATAAGTTCATTTGTGTCATTAGATTAAGATTTAAGTCTACTTTGTCATCTCTAGGATTATTATTATCCAATTAGGGTTTTTCACCAACCTTGTGCTTCCAATAGGTGTGTTTATGTCATTGGATGAACATTTAGGTCATCTTTGTCCAATTAGGGTTTTTAACCAATCTTGTGCATGCAGTAGATGTGTTTGTGTCGTTCTTTCAACATTTAGGTCATTTTTGTCCTCCCTAGACTTATTCTTGTCCAATTAGGGTTTCTAACTAATCTTGTGCATCCAATAAGTTCATTTGTGTCATTGGATAAAGATTTAGGTTATTTTCATCGTCTCTAGGATCATTCTTATCCAATTAGGGTTTTAAACCAATCTTGTGCATCCAATAGGTGTGTTTGTGTCATTGGTCGAACATTTAGTTCATTTTCATCCTATCTAGGCTTATTCTTGTCCAATTAGGGTTCTTTACCAATCTGGTGCATCCAATAAGTTCATTGGCGTCATTGGATTAACATTTAGGTCATTTTCGTCTTCCCTAGGCTTAGTGGTGTCCAATTAGGGTTTTTAGCCAATCTTGTGCATCTAATAGGTGTATTTGTGTCATTGGATGAACATTTATATCATTTTCGTCCACCCAAGTCATATTCTGGTCGAATTAGGGTTTTTAACGAATCTTACGCAATTAATAGGTGTGTTTGTGTCATTGGAAGAACATTTAGGTCATTTTCATCTTCCCTAGGCTTATTCTTGTCCAATTAGGGTTTTTAAGCAATCTTGTGCATCCAATAAGTTCATTTGTGTCGTTCGATTAACATTTAAGTCATTATCGTGCTCCCTAGGTATATTCGTTTCCAATTAGGGTTTTTTAGCAATCTTGTGCAACTAATAAGTGTGTTTGTGTCTTTGGATGAACATTTAGGTCATTTTCGTCCTCTATATGCTTATTCTTGTCAAATTAAGGTTTTTAAGCAATCTTGTGCATCAAATAAATTCATTTCTGTTGTTGGATTAACATTTCGGTCATTTTCGTCCTCCCTAGGTTTATTCATAACCAATTAGGGTTTTTATATCATTGGATGAAGATTTAGGTAATTTTTGTCCTCCTAAGTCTTACTCTTGTCCAATTAAGGTTATTAACCAATCTTGTGCATCCAATAGGTGTGATTGTTTCATTGGATGAACATTTAGGTCATTTACGTCCTCCCGTGTCTTATTCTTATCCACTTTGGGTTATTAACCAATCTTGTGCATCCAATAGGTGTGTTTGTGTTATTGGATGAACATTTAGGTCATACTCGTCCTCCGTAGGCTTATTCTTGTCCAATTAGGGTTTTTAAGCAATCTTGTGCATCCAATAAGTTCATTTTTGTCATTGGATTAACATTTAGGACATTTTCGTCCTCCCTAGGCTTATTCTTAACCAATTAGGATTTTTAACCAATCTTGTGCATCCAATAGGTGTGTTTGTGTCATTGCTCGAACATTTAGTTCATTTTCATCCTATCTAGGCTTATTCTTGTCTAATTACGGTTCTTTACCAATCTTGTGCATCCAATAAGTTCATTGGCGTCATTGGATTAACATTTAGGTCATTTTCGTCTTCCCTAGGCTTAGTGTTGTCCAATTAGGGTTTTTAGCCAATCTTGTGCATCTAATAGGTGTATTTGTGTCATTGGATGAACATTTATATCATTTTCGTCCTCCCAAGTCATATTCTGGTCGAATTAGGGTTTTTAACGAATCTTACGCAATTAATAGGTGTGTTTGTGTCATTGGAAGAACATTTAGGTCATTTTCATCTTCCCTAGGCTTATTCTTGTCCAATTAGGGTTTTTAAGCAATCTTGTGCATCCAATAAGTTCATTTCTGTCGTTCGATTAACATTTAAGTCATTTTCGTGCTCCCTAGGTATATTCTTTTCCAATTAGGGTTTTTTAGCAATCTTGTGCAACTAATAAGTGTGTTTGTGTCTTTGGATGAACATTTAGGTCATTTTCGTCCTCTATATGCTTATTCTTGTCAAATTAAGGTTTTTAAGCAATCTTGTGCATCAAATAAATTCATTTCTGTTGTTGGATTAACATTTCGGTCATTTTCGTCCTCCCTAGGTTTATTCATATCCAATTAGGGTTTTTATATCATTGGATGAAGATTTAGGTAATTTTTGTCCTCCTAAGTCTTACTCTTGTCCAATTAAGGTTATTAACCAATCTTGTGCATCCAATAGGTGTGATTGTTTCATTGGATGAACATTTAGGTCATTTACGTCCTCCCGTGTCTTATTCTTATCCACTTTGGGTTATTAACCAATCTTGTGCATCCAATAGGTGTGTTTGTGTTATTGGATGAACATTTAGGTCATACTCGTCCTCCATAGGCTTATTCTTGTCCAATTAGGGTTTTTAAGCAATCTTGTGCATCCAATAAGTTCATTTTTGTCATTGGATTAACATTTAGGACATTTTCGTCCTCCCTAGGCTTATTCTTAACCAATTAGGATTTTTAACCAATCTTGTGCATCCAATAGGTGTGTTTGTGTCATTGTATGAACATCTAGGTCATTTTCATCCTCCCTTGGCTTATACTTGTCCAATTAGAGTTTTTAAGGAATCTTGTGCATCCAATAAGTTCATTTTTGTCGTTGGCATAACATTTAGATCATTTTCGTCCACCCTAGGCTTATTCTTCTCCAATTAGGGTTTTTAAGAAATCTTGTGCATCCAATAAGTTCATTTGTGTCTTTGGATTAACATTTAGGTCTTTTTCGTCCTCCCAAGACTTATGCTAAACTAATTAGGGTTTTTAACCAATCTTGTGCATCCAATAGGTGTGTTTTTGTCATTGACTTAACATTTAGGTCATTTTCGTCCTCCCTAGGATTATACTTGTCAAATTACGGTTTTTTAACAAATCTTGTGCATCCAATAGGTGTGTTTGTGTCATTGGATGAACATTTAGGTCATTTTCGTCCCCGCAAGTCTAATTGTTGTCCTATTAGGGTTTTTAACCAATATTTGTCTTCAATAAGTGTGTTTGTGTTATTGGATGAATATTTAGGTCATTTTCATCCTCCCAAGTCTTATTCTAGTCCAATTAGGGTTCTTAAGCAATCTTTTGCATCTAATAGGTGTATTTGTGTCATTTGATGAACATTTAGGTCATTTTCTTCTTCCCAAGTCCTATTCTTGTCGAATTAGGGTTTGTAATGAATCTTGTGCAACTAATAGGTGTGTTCGTGTCATTGGAAGTTCATTTAGGTTATTTTCGTCTTCCTTAGTTATTCTTGTCTAATTAGGGTTTTTAAGAAATCTTGTGCAACCATTAGGTGTGTTTGTGTCATTGGATGAACATTTATGTCATTTTTGTCCTCCCTAGGCATATTCTTGTCCAATTAAGGCTTTTAAGCAATCTTGTGAATCCAATAATCATTTGTGTCATTGAATTAACATTTAGGTTATTTTCGTCATCCCTAGGTTTATTCTTAACCAATTACGGCTTTTAATCAATCTTGTGCATCAAATAGGTGTGTTTGTGTCATTGGATGAATATTTAGGTTTCATTCTCCCAAGTGTTATTCTTGTCCAATTAAGGTTTTTAATCAATCTTGTTCATCCAATAAGTGTGGTTGTGTCAATGAGTGAACATTTAGGTCATTTTCGTCCTCCCTAGACTGATTCTTGTCCAATTAGAGTTTCTAACTAATCTTGTGCATCCAATAACTTCATTTGTGTCATTAGATTAAGATTGAGGTCAATTTTGTCGTCTCTAGGATTATTCTTATCCAATTAGGGTTTTTAACCAATCTTGTGCATCCAATAGGTGTGTTTGTGTCATTGGATGAACATTTAGGTCATTTTTTGTCCAATTAGAGTTTTTAACAAATCTTGTACA